>BSBK01004925.1:630000-638160 GCA_027943335.1 Chamaecyparis obtusa | reverse complement strand
CTAGAACCTTCTTGGGCGTGGAAAATGCCTATATAAAGAAGGCTCGTACTATTTTCTAGGACAGTTTTGGGGTAGTAGATATGGGTATTGATTCGAGGCTTTGTCCTACAAAATATTGTAAGGGAATGCCCATGTGGCTTTGCATATTGTAATTCTAAAAGTTTGTAATTCCACATTTGTGGAGATAATAAGAAACCAATTTTTTGTTCTTGCATATTGTTGTTGTTTCTCTGTTTCTGGTTATGTGTTTGTGGTATTAAGGGGAGCACCCTTCATCACACCACACACACACACACACACACACATATATATATATATTGTGTGTGTGTGTGTGTGTATGTTAATATTTATACATATAAAAATATATACATGTGTGTATACATGCACATATATGAATACATAGATATACACATACATCTAGATGATATATATATATATATGTATGTATGTATGTATGTATGTATATACACATACATATATATGCATGTACATATATATATATATATATATATATATATATATATATATATATATATATATATATATATATATATATATATATATATATATATATATATATATATATATATATATATGTATATATATATATACTACATCTAGATATGTGTATATACATATCCATGCACGTGTGTATGTATATGTATGTATGTATAATATATATATACATATATATACATATACATATACACATGCATATGTATATATGTACATGTATATATATGTGTGTGTGTGTGTGTGAGTATGCATGCATATATATATCTACATATATACATGTACATGTATATATGTATGCATATGTACATGTGTATGTATATACACATATGTGTGTGTGTGTGTGTGTATATCCACATATACAAATATACAAATACAAATATACATATACATGTATATATATATATATGTGTGTGTATATATATACATATGTATATGGTATATGTATATGTATGTGTGTGTGTGTGTGTGTCTATATATATATATATATATATATATACATATAGATATATATATATATATATATATACATATATATATATATATACATATATATATATATATACATATATATATATATATGTATGTATATATATATATGTATATATATATATATATATATATATGTATATATATATATATATATATATATATATATATATATATATGTAATATATATATATATATATATATGTATATATATATATATATATATATATATATATATATATTTCTGTATATGTTTATGTATATATATATTATTAAATATAAATATTAAAAATAATAAATAATATAAAATGAGAAGGTATACATAGTAAAATACCTCTAAAAATGGTGTTTTTAAAGTCGGATGCCCCACTTTCTGCTCTGCCAAACCTAGATTGCAACTAAGACAATGATGGTTTCGGTAGGGTTAAAACCCCACCAAAACCTTAACATCTTACTTTCAATCAAAATCTAGTTAGTTTTGATCGAAAGTAGTTATAATACTTTCAATCATAACTTACTTTCGATCGACAGTTATGAAATTTTGTACTTTCGATCGAAAGTAAGTTACTTGAGATTGAAACTTTTGGGGTACTTTCTATCAGAAGTGCTAGACTAAATCCACCCACTTCATGAATTTCAGGAGGAATTGCTTTCTCTGAAAAAAATTTACCCACTATTGTGGGTTCACCCCATATGTGTAGTTAACTTGAACATATTGATCTAGTGTAACTTCAAAAGTATCTAATATTAAATCTAGGTTGAATGTGGTTCAAATCATTTAAATTGAATTTTCTAGGTAAAGTTGGTTCAGGAGATGTTTTGCAGTCATAGTAGAGAGTTTCAAACATAGACAATGTTGTTTATTATCTAAATTGCACTACACGAAAGAGATGAAGATGTCAATAAAAGAAAATATAAGTGATGAAATGTTGTTCCTCATACGTTTCAATGAAATGATGATGATCTATCATGTTGATTTATTAAAATTTGAATATATATCTTGAATTTATTTTAAATAATTCTTAGGTTCAAAATGGTTCAATGTTTGATATATTTTTCAAAATTTGTTATGTAGGTTACTGAACAGGAAAATTTGTTACATAAAACTTCTACATGATCCTCGAAAGTATTATATATTATATATTAAAAAAATTGTATGTATGTGTCTCTTACCTTGGAATTTTATTTCTCATGTAGGTTCAGTTGTATTCCAAGCCAGACATATTTCAAAATAATTTAGAATCATTAAAAATGTGATTCATTTAATAGACTATTAACCTGACGACAAGATATATCATCATATCCATCTAGTAATTTCTATCACCCTAGTAATTAACTAGTGTTCTAGAATATTGAGAATTATAATATTTCTACAAGTTTGATCTATTAAACTTTATATAGTTTATTCTTATATATACATATATATTTCCAAAGAGATTCAGTTTATTTTAATTTTTTGGTGGCTTATGATATATAAACTATATAACTGAAATATTTAAGATGAACAATGCAATGAGTCTTTTTGTAGAATTTGTGTGTTTGACCAAATAAGAATCACTATCAAGTTAAGTTAGAAATGATTTTTTTATATCATCTCCAAGGTATCTCAGTAGGAGGAAAGAGGTAGTTGACTCACCAACATTCCATTGATATTGAATATATTTTTGGAAACAAATACAACTTTCTCAAGAAGACTTGACACTACGAAAGACTAGTTCCCTAAATCCCATTGACCTTTTGGTTAGACCAAGTCAACAAGGATAAGACCGGTAATCAATGAGTATAATGTGATTAGGTGTCCCAGTAGAAATCTATATTCCAAGACAAAAGAGGCTTCAAGGAAAACAAAGTGATTCAATGATAAAATTCTACAATGTTAAGAGTTATACATTCTTACTTGTTACCTTCAAAAACTTTATTTGGTTGGTCATTTCACAAAACTAGGAATGTATTTAGAGCATACTTATAGGGATAAGTGGTTACAATTTTTCTTATGAATAATTTACTCTATTTTATATTAAATATTTTAATTTCTATTTAAATTCACTGCTAATAAGAAATTATTTTTTGTGTTAATTCCATGCAATGGATTAAGGAAAATATCTCATTGTTTCTATATTCATCATTACTCATAGGTAGAAAAGTCAATTTGAACATTCAAGGAGTATAGTAAAAAAAATTAAACACTAGTTTAAGGTAGAAAATTTTATATAAATTATTCTCATATAGCTCTCTCTATTCTGTACATCGTGAAATGTTATTAATTCTTGCACTCTATTATATCGCATTCATCTAATGAATTGAAGGAGGGGTTAGTCGTCATAGTGCTTCTCATGTCTTACAAAGTATTTAACCATTAATGTCTATTATCCAATGGTTAATAGTACTTTATAGGAGGTAGCTGAGGGGGAGTGGGGTGGGGAGAAGTCTCTCTTTGCATGTGGTTTTCTACTAGTTGAAGATTTGATAATGGATTCTTTAGAAATGTTTCTAAATTTTATTAGTCCCTTGAACCAAATGTAAAGGTTCTCCTAGTGATGGTATATGCAATAAAAAACTTCCCTAATTGCAAAATGGAAGTTCAACATGAACCCAACTTACTCCAAGTGATTCTCCTGGGCCCTAGTGTTATTCTATTTTTAGGTTTCCTTGGTTGCTAGCAGTTTTACTGGTTTCTAGTTTTTTTGGCTTTTTGTGCTAGCCTTGGTTCTAGTAGACTGGTTCTTTGTCCTATTTCTTTTCAGTATTCTTAATGATGTAATCTTTTGATCTCAACTTGTATGGGGTTTTAGATCCCCATTAAAACTTGTTTTTTCCTGCAATCGTAAACTTACTCCAAGTGATAAAATAAGTGATTTGTATGAGGAAGGAAAGAACCATTAGATCTTTTATTTTGGGTAAGTGCACCAAGATGGTGTGCAAAAAGGGAGGTATAAGTTGACACTTTTTGAAAAATTTGCTAAACCTGAACTTGGAAGAGACATTTTATAGTTATGAACTCAAAATTAGAAGATGTGCTAAGAACAAAAACTTTAGTACTATTAATCTAGTTTCTAAATTACTAACTAGTTTTTAAAATGGATAATATTAAGAGGGTCAAATCCATTGCACACAAAATATTATTTCTAATTTTTTGATAAAAACATAACATAGTTCCTATCATGGGCATCAAAAAAGATATAGTTAGATTTACTAGTTTGAAAAACCCTTTGGCAGAAAGATATATAAGAGTGAGATCTAGATGTTTTATATTTTCTTGTAATTTTTTGTCAAGTATTTTATTTTTTATGATTTTTTGAAGGGGGTTCATCCTAAAAAATAGGGTATGTTTGTGCGCGACACATAACTTACTTCAATTAATTAAAACTAAAAATTTTAGTTTTGTAAAGTACATAGAATCAAGTGTAGAACAATAATATGTAATTTATTTTCTATTTGGTCAAGTGGATCAAAATTTATTAAGAAAATTATACACATATGTCTATGAGAACTTTGGAGATGCTAGTAAAGAAAATTAAACTTTACTATGCTAATGTTGTCCAAAAATAGAAAAAAATTATATGGTTAGAAATCTTAGATGTGTGAAATTATGGTTGTAATTTCAGAAATACCTACTTGATGATGTGTAAAGGGTGAAGATGAAGAAGTTGATAAACCTTTTTGAAAGAATAAAACATGTAAAAAAGGAGGGAAATGGAAGGAAATGAAGCTCCCAAGCCTCAACCTTGTTATCCAAAGCTATTACCTAGCCTTGTCCTAGCTTATTCATTTACCAAACCTAAGACTAATTGGGTTTTTTGAATCTAAAGTAAGTCGATCATGCTAGGATTGGTTGTTGTTTTTGAGTGGGTAGCCACTTTTTTGCAGACCATCATGGTACACTTACCCTTTGATGGCTAACGAGACATCTAAAATTCTTGAGGAGGAATATCTTTGTCAACTCAATAACTATCCAATTTGATTTGATTTATAGTCATTTTTTTCATTTGATTCCTAACCCTATTTTTTTGGGCCTTTAGACCCCTAATCCCAAGCTCTACTTTGTATAACTTTTTCATTGTTCACCTTATGAAGACCTTTTCATATTCTAGGTTTCATAACCCGAAATCCCACAATTAATTAATATATCTATTAAAGTAATGTGCTCTTCTTGATAATTGATTTATATGGTTATCTACAAGTATTTTTTGGTATATCATCCTAACTTAGTATTTATTAACATATATGGCATGGCTTTATCTATGATCTTTACAATTATATTAATGTCCTTATTTGAGGATCGTTCTCTTAAATAACTAACACAAAATATGTAAGTAAATTTATTTTTTCTAATTATTCCTATCTTGATTGGTGTTACTAGATATTTATTGTGAATGAAAGATAAAATATAAGCTTATATTTTTAGCTTCTAGTGAAAAACACTATAACTATTAATGTATTTATAAATTGATGAAAGAACATATTATTTGTTAACTACCTTTTATGATGCTTATCTAGTGGATTAATCACTTACTCTCAACTTAGAAAATTCCAAGTTATGGGAGCGAGAATATGCTTTAGTCCTCCTCTTCATTCATTAAACATCCAACAAGGGAGATGGAGTATGTTTTTCTTATTTTTAATTTAATTTTTCCAAAGATTTAAAATGAAAGAGTCACGAGGAACAAAAATTGAAAGATAGCTATTGGAAAAAGAAATTTGAAAATATCTAAGGGAGTTTTAAAACAAGGAAAATAATCAGTCAGAGGTATGCACAATTTTATTTGTACTTGGTCATTAAATGGGAAATGAAACATTTTATATATTTAACATTGAATGATCTATCATTCCCTTGTAAAAGTTGACAAATGGACTTAATACTCAATTTTCTATAATATTTTGCATCCATATTTACATAGACATACGAAAAAGGTGATGATGAAATATCTGAATACATTCCTTTGCATTTTAGTGATTACAACCATATGTCAATATAGATTAAAAAAGGTATGTATATTGATATCACGCACTTATATAGTGTACACATTTTCATAATTGCAGTTACTTTAAACATTTTGATCTAGTGTAACTTAAAAATTATCTAATATAAATTTAGGTTGAATGTGGTTCTAATATTTTAAATTGAATTTTGTAGGAAAAATTATTTCAATAGATGTTTTACAATCAGCTTAGAGAGTTGCAAACATAGACAATGGTATTTATTATTTATTTCACTATACAAAATAGATGAAGATGTAAAAAAAAGTTTTAAAAAGGTGATAAAATGTTGTTCCACATATGTTCAATGATATAATGATGACCTATCATGTTCATTTATTAAAACTTGAATATATATCTTGATTTGTTTTAAATAATTCTTGAGTTCAAACTAGCTTAATTTTTCTAATTAAATAAAGTGGGGAGACCCAAACCCAACATCAAAATAAAATCAAGTCTAAAAGATAGTTTAGAGAGAATTCACCAGCAATGAATTCTAGAAATAAACTAGAAATAGAACCAACAAAAAAAATAAACAAAGAACTAGCACCCAAGATGAGCATGAAGCATCAAGAAGGAGACCAAAAAAGAAGAAAAACCTCCTTCTGCAAACTAGCACCTACTTGTTGAGCTCCTTCAACTTCTCAAAGAAGGAGGTATGTTTAGGAGGCCGAGAAGAATAAGGATCACTAGAGACAATGTCCTACCTAGTTGTCACCTACAAGTTTTCCTCTCTCTTCTTTTGTGTCATCTTTATTTCCTCCAACTCAATCTAGATGGAACTGATAGACAGATTGACCTTATCAGCATAATCTTGATCTAGTTGGTCAACTTATCCAGTTGTTTATCAAGTTAGGACTGGTTGTTGAAATTGATAGCATCGTTCAGATAATTAACATATGAATATATATATATATATGTACATATTAATGTATATGTACACACACACACACACACACACACCACACACACATATTATTATTATTATTATTATTATTATTATTATTATCTTTTGAAATAATCTATCAACATATATATACATTAATATATACATATATTATTAATGTATATGAAATTACTATTACATATACATTAATATATAAATATATATTACTGCTTATATATTTGATACGATTTAATACCAATTATATCAGATTATCTAAACACTACAATATTAATGTTGAATACCGATAAGTATCGGTACATATTACTTATGCATTGTGATGAGTATAAGTTTTACATAAACTTACACATTGTTATCAATTTATATATAAGTCATTACCTTTTGGTATTATGCAATATGAAACCAATGTTTAATAAGCATATTGCAGTTTAATGGAAATGGTATGAAATTAGACAGTCATGACTTGATGAGTCGTGACTCATGAATGAATCATGTCTCATCAAAATTGTGACTGCTTACTGACATATATAAAATAGAGATATTTGTTGATATTAATATATATATAAAAATAACAATACAAGTCTCTCTTCTCCAATCTGTAGAAGATTAATATAATATATTAGATATAGCTGAAGAATATTATTATAATATAATTAGATATATCTATTAATATATCTATAATACACACACACACACATTATGATTATATATATCACATATATTGAGTTAATATAGAAAATTTAAAATCATACATTCTTGATCCAAATTTAACATGGTATCAGAACAAGGTTCCTTCATTGAAGCCTAATCGCTTGAAGGAAGTTCCAATTCAATTGAAGGAAGATCAAGATCAAATTTTTTGGAAATCTCAAAATGGCAAATGGAATGAGACTAGAAGACAGACTTGAAGGTGCCTCCCATTTTGAATCATGGAAACTTCAAATGATGTTGGTATTAAGGAAGAATGAGTTGAAGCCAATAATGGAAAATCCTCTTAAACCTAATGAAAATGATGAGAAGAATAAATGGGAAAAGGATAATACTAGAACAATGGAATTATTAGTAGATGAGTGAAAAATCATCTACTACCTATCATCACAAAATTAGACTCTGCTTATGACATGTTCAAATCCCTAGAAAACATGTTTGAGATCAACAACACCAATAGAATTATTACTCTTAAAAATCAACTCTCTAACATTAAAATGAATAAAGGAGAGACTATCACCTCATATTTTATGAGGATAACAAAGTTAAGTAATTGAGTCTCTTCTATT
>BSBK01004925.1:552500-625000 GCA_027943335.1 Chamaecyparis obtusa | reverse complement strand
TTAAAGATGAACCATGCAATGAGTTTTTTTTTAAGAAATTATCTGTTCCATCAAATAAGAAGAATTACAAAGGTTAAGTTAGAATAGATTGTTTCATGTATCATCTAAAAGGTATATCATTGGAAGGAAAGAGGTAGTTTAATCACCACTATTCCATTGAGCTTGAGATATTTTTGGAAACAAGTATACCTTTCTCAAGGAGACTCAATACTACAAAAGGCTAGTTACCTAGATCCCATTGACCATTTAGTTAGACCAAGTCAACTAGGATACGATGATCAATCAATGAGTACAATGTGGTTGGGTGTCCTATTTAAAATCAAGATTCCAAGACAAAATAGGCTACAAGAAAATCTAAGCTATTCACTATTACAATTCTATAATGCTAAGAGTTATAAATTCTTACATCTTATCTTCAAGGAGTTCATTTAGTTGGTCATTATCCCAAACTAGTAATGTATAGAGCATATATTTATAGGGATACGTGGTTAAAAAAATTTCTATTAATAAATTTACTCTATTTTATATTAAATATTTTAATTTTTTTTATAATTCACTCGTAATAAAAATATATTTTTTGTGATAATTCTATGTAATGGATCAAGGAAAATATCTCATTATTTCTATATTCATCATCTCTCATAGGTAGAAAATTCCATTCAAGAATTCAAGGACTATAGTAAAATTTATTAAAAAATAGTTTAAGGTAGAAAATTCTATATAAATTAATCACATATAGCTCTCTCTATTCTATACATCACCAAATGTCATAAATTTTTGTACGTTGTTAAGTTAAACTCATCTAATGAATTGAACTCGATGATTATTCATCATGGTGATTCTAATGTATTACAAATTATTCAACCATTTGTTTCTTATATCCAATGGTTAATAGTAATTTATTAAAAGGTGGATGAGGGGGGAGTGGGATGGGCGAGAAGTTTCCATGTGGTCTACTACTAGTTAAAGATTCTACAAAGTATTCTTTAGAATTGTTTCTTACTTTTATTAGTCCATTGAACCAAATGAAAAGGTTCTCATAGTGATGGTATATGCAATAACAAACTTCCCTAGATTCCTAAAATGAAAGTTCAATTTGAGACCAACCTACCCTGAGTGATAAAATAAGGAGTCTGTAGGAGGAAGGAAAGAAGCATTATATCTTTTATTTAATGGCTCACGAGAGATCTAAAATTCTCAAGTAGTAATATCTTTTTCAACTCAAGAACCCCCCAATTCGAGTTGATCTATGGTTATCATCATTTATGATGTAGGGTTGTGCATGAATGATTCCTAAGATGAGTGTGTATTGATTCTATTGAAAAAGTTATGATGTTGAATATATAATATTATAAAATTTTACATGTATTCTATTGAATAAAAATAAAAGGATTTTTATTGTTTTTGTAAATCAATATTCACTAATTCCACTTTACTTAAGCTTACTTAGGATAATGCATTATATATTAGTTTGAATATTACACAGCCAAAAGTTTGAGTCTTATTCCTACACATGGTTTAGGATAAATTACACTCCACAGGGTGATCTAGTTGTTATTGCATTCCACTTTATGTGTGAGATCCACCTTTAATGCATTTATCATATTATCATCCTCCACATGTTGCAAATACTTTATGTCACAATGGAGGATGATCCACCTTTTGGTGGACATGTGATTCCTCCTTGTGTGGGTGATAGGTTATCTTTTACTTATCTCCTAGTTATCATCCATTGCCTATATATGTAGGAACATCTACATTCTAATTGATTCTAGTTGATTAATTATTCTTAATTTAGTTAGTCATATTGGTAAAAATGCAACTTATTCTTATCATATCATTTTGCATATGTCTAGTGTTACATCATTTTGTATATGTCTAGTTAGTCATTGGAGCATCCTTCTTTAGTCTACATGGATATATATTTAAGTGTGCTTGAAAGAGACAAATTTTCATTTATGAAAAACAACAATATTTAGGTGTGTCATAAGCTCAATTTGAGCTTATCATTGTGTCCAAGAGGATATTTTGATAAAAATTTCCTATAAATTTATCCATTTACACTTCACTTAAGCTTACTTAAGATAATGGATAATACATAGTAGTTTTTACATTAGAAAACTAGAATTTTATATCTTATTTTTGCATATGGTGTAGGAGAAATTCTATTTAACACATTGACCTAGTTGTTATAACATTCCACTTTATGTGTGAGATCCGCCTTTAGTGCATTTATCACATTATCATCCTCCACATGTTGCACATACTTTATTGCATAATGGAGGATGATCCACCTTTGGTAGACATGTGATTCCACCTAGTGTGGGTGACAACTTATCTCTTTCTTATTGCCTAGTTAGTATGCTTTACCTAGATATGCAAGCACATCTAAATTATAATTGATTCCAATTAATCTATTATTCTTGATTCAATTAATCATGTATTAGGGATAATTTAACTTATTCTTATCATATCATTTTGTGTCTCTTGTGTTATTCATTAGGCTTCTAGATCCTAGCATATTTCCTTGGGTAAATTATTTCATTACATCAAAGTAATTCTTACACGGTATCAGAGTCATTGAAGCACCCTTGATTAGACTATTTGGAGAGACTATGTTGTACTTAAAGGAGAAAATTTTATAGATATGAAGACCAATGATCCTTAGGTACATCATATGAAAAATATGAGCCATTCATTGCATCTAAAAGATTATTTCAATAAATTTTGACTAAATTTGTCCTTATTTGAGAAAAGTCATTTTTGAGGCAATCTTTTTTACAAATCAGACCGTATGTCCTAATCTATGTAGTCTTGTATGAATTGTTTAAAAGGTCATTTTATATTGCATGACTTTACTAGTTTACTCTCGCATAATATTTTATTTGGATACATTATTTTCTCCCAAAAAAATAGTTTGTTTCAGGTTTCCTCAAATATATTCTATTCTTTGTCAAAGTTTTTTGAAGGAGCACATATCTAAGGCACAAATTTTGGTAGCTTTGTGTACAAATAGGGGATACACACTGATATCTACACTTCTAGCAACCAAAAGCTTCCAAATTACATTTCATCTATGGATCATTCTATACAAAGACCAAAAGTCTCAAACCCACTACAAATGTAGGACCAATATCTATCCCAAAGCTTAATAATAAACACCAACACCAACATACCATACAAATAAATATAGATCTTCCATAACTAATGTGGTGAATTTATATTTCATCCAAAAGGAGGGTCTAACACCACTTATTATGATTAAATGAGACGTAAATTTAAAGCATATATGTGTATATAAAGGAAAAGAGTAGAATACTCCTACATGCATTAGGAAAAGAGAGAATAAATGATGATCAAATAATGAACAAGATAGAAGGAAAACAAGAAATGTGTGGAAAAGAAAGAGAATGCTCCTAGAACTAGTGGTGTAAATTTTACACATAGTTTGAAGGTAAAATGCTATAAAAATATAAATAATTTAATAGTGTAGTTTTAAGCATTTCTAAAAGAAATGGATATATAAACAAAAGAGGAAGAACACCACATAGAAAGTAACAATAAAGTAGATGAATATTAGATAATATGTAAACAATGTAAATAACAACAAAACACAAAGGAATTTCTATATGAGGTATTAATGCAACAAGAAATAGTATAATGCATATATCATATTATTTTGTCATCTTCCATACATATAGAAAAATGTACACATGCAAGAAAATAAGAACAAAACAAGAAATGGGATATAAAGAAGTGTGTTACAATATATAATCTAATAATATATGGTTGAGTTGGCTCAATATAGAAATGTTATTAAATTATATAATACTTTATGTCATCTCCATAGATCCAGTAAGAGAAAAATACTAAATATTTTGAATGATCAAAAAAGAGGGTTAACAAAAAAATAGACATGGTGAACACTTGATTATTTAAGAATATTTTTTATTTAATGTGAAAGTGAACTAGCACCTCAATTCTTTGGATTAGTCTCCAATAACCAAGATCCCAATAAGTGAATAAGAAAAAGAGGTACACAAAATATATAGCAGGAAATGTTACCATGATGTGAACTTTCTATAGTCATGTACCAATGAAGGTAGAATGCATCATTTAGACCAGTTTGACAACATACTTGTATAATAAGGAGAATTTCAATAATAAATCTTTGAAATGAGTATCATGTAGAAAATCTTTGTCTACCCAACTATTTGGGCAAACCCAATCTAGAGTGCAAAACAATTTTTTTTAAAAAAGAGAAAAGTGTACTCATCTTCCTATAGTAATTAGTTCTCAATTCACTCTTCTAGGAACATTTTATTTGATTCTATTGTTGATATTATTTCCTTTAATTATTTCTTTACTCTTTCTCTTAGCAATAGCTAAGAGAAAGAGTAGTAGGAATAGTAGAAAAATCATAAGAGGTATGGTAAGGGGAGAAGAAATAATAGTTTTTAATAAAATTATATCCAATTGCATTGATTGGGTCATACGACCTGGTTTACAAAACAAAAAGTGCCTCAAATTTGGCAATTTCCTAAAATAGGAAAATTTATTCTACACCCACAATCAAATAAAACTAAATTTTCTACTCTTGAGAAATCTTTACACCTTGAGAGCTTTGATACCATGCAAGAATTTGTTTGATGCATTGAAAGAATTTTTTAAAGGCAATATGCTAAGATCTGGAAGTCCAATGAATAGCACCACAGTGATAAAATGATATGATAAAAACAAGTTGTATTCTCACCAATATGATTAACTAAATCAAGAATAATGAATGAGCTAACAGATTCCAATTGATGAATTAAGAGAATTTTCAAGTAATTTATAATGTAAATGTGCATGCTTATATAAGAAAAGAAATAAGACATAATGATAAGGAATAGATAAGTTATCACCCACATGAGTAGAATCACATTTCCACAAAAGGTGGATCATCCTCCATTATGCAATGAATATGTGCAAAATGTGGAGGATGATAATGTGATAAGTGCATTAAAGATGGAGACAACACATAAAGTGGAATGTGATAATAACTATCACCACCAAACTAGAATTTCTCCTACACCATGTCATAATAAGGTGCAAACTACTACGTGTCATGTATGTAAACTACTATGCAATGTATTATCCTAAGTAAGCTTAAGTAAAGTATAATTAGCGAATATTTAATTACAACAACAAATATCAAATTGTTGCTTGTAAAATATCTTTAAAAAATTTGTTGATGTAGATGTTATGTCTAGTGTAGAGTACATTGGCCTAGAACAAATATACTTACAAACTTGAGGAATATCTAGTCCTCATTTCACCGAATTTTACTTTGTTTGTTATTCTTCTTGTTTATATTCGAGGTCTGGTAGAATTTGTGAACAACATGATAAGACTAATCACATGTCACAATGGGACATGTTCTTGTCAATCAACTTGGACAAATGTGTATACTAGATTTTAAAAAAATGATGTTGTAGGGCCATATAACATATATGGTTAGCATGATTCTTTGATAAAAAAAATTATAGAAATAATTAAAGAACATATTTTAAATCTCATTGATGAAAAGCAATGTAAATTTCTAGGAGCATATTCTAAAGAAACTCCCAACCAATTATGTCAACATCAAAACTTCATATTTTTCACATTAACTAATGGCAAAGTAATAGCATAATAATTATTATTTCATTCTTGCTAGCCAATCAAATATTTAACATATGCATTTGATCTTCATAATTATCATTTCATTCTTGTATTTTTTTTTGGATCCTTTGGTAAAAAAAAATTAGTTTATCTATAGAAAAAAAATCATTTAAATTTGTTAATGTATGCATATAAATCATCCCATTAGAGAAATGTCAAATAGAAAATATTAGAATTATTATGAACACTATATTATGATGGCTTAAAGCAATAGATATATTTCGAATTTAATTTTCAGAAACATTACAATGATATTGTCTTCTTTTAAATATTTTATAATCAGACATTTGATGGTTTTATATATAATCTTTACTTCAATTGAATTAATAGACTTTATAAAGATCCATTGTGAACTTCGGGGGAATTGCACGCCCCACATACACACCTAATGATTAGTTATAGGACTATGAATCGTTTCCCAACCAAAAAATAAATAAACTTCAAATAGACATTACAGAGAATATATTTGTTTATGGTGAATATTCTGTCCTAATTATTGTAGGTTGCCGATTTCAACGAGAAAAACCAAGAAATCCTATTGAAAATTCTCGAAATAATCACCTAAAACTTAAAATATATTCTTGTTGTCATTCCATATCGTTAGTCGGTCTTGAATATATCAAAAATTTAATTTTACCTCTACTCTCATTCCACAATCCTATTTTTCTCAGAACTGACTCCAAAGGAATAAGCCAAGGGATGCACGGCCACGATGATACAATATAAGGAATAAGCCCTAATGATAACACTATAAATTGTAGGAGCCATTGTAAGGAAAACATTGCCTTCCTTAACACAACAATCAGTTCATAGTATTCTGGTTGGGTTGAGTGAATTAGTCATGGCTTCCAAGGTTGTGAGGTGGATTACTATATGCTTCTTTGTGGCATCCATATTCTCTGACTGTGTTAACGGTCACACTTACACCACGTATAATCAGTATAATCCTGCTGCTCATAATTATGCCTTGAATGGGCTGTTTTGCGCTACATATGATTCTGATCAGAGCCTGCAGTGGCGCAGCGAATACATGTGGACTGCGTATTGTGACCACGCTGGCCCGCCCATGGGATCTTCCCTCTGCGGCTCCTGCATTCATGTGAACTAGTCCCTCACCTCTAATAGTTCTTCACAGCCTACATTCACAATTATTGCTTGCTAAATACTAAATTTGTTGGACATTAAGAATTTGTTAGGGTATATGTAAACTTTTAACATGGGTTTTATTCATCCCAATTGTTACAGGTGACAAACGAATCAACGGGGCAAAGTGTAACTGTACGAATTTTGGACGAGTGCCAAAACGGAGGATTGGATTTACAAACTGAAGCTTTTAATGCCATTGATGGAAACGGACAAGGATATTTTCACGGCCATATGTTCACTTCTTACCAGTTCGTCGGCTGTTAGAACAAAATTACAGAGCTATTATTTGTTATGTGTTTTGCATTAGTTATGCCTCCTCCCTCGATTCTTTATTTCACCAAGTGCTTGTTTATTGTAATTGCGTTGATTTGAATAAAAACATGTGTAATTCTCACAAATATTTCCTGCATTATGGCTTGCGTATGTTTCACTGTAAATTTTTGTTATGAAGAACAATGCAAGTGCGTTGAGAAATGGAAATGAATGAGGAAAACAAATCTTATTGACTATCTTTAGAATAATTTTAATTTAGGAATCTTTTTCCCCTTAATTTTGTGACCATTTTAATATTACTTTCTTTGAATTCTAATTTTTAAATTAATATTGATTAATATAAAGCATTTAAGAGAATTTTTCATTTTCATTTTGAATGTATTAATTTACTCATTATTTAATTGTTATTGGTAAATAGTTTTATTTCTTTGATAAAAGGCATAGGCCGCATTATATATATTATTTAATAAAAAGATATTACAAAATTGTCAGAATTATAGTACTGGCTATGATATTACAAAGTGCAAATAGAACACAGTATTCTTTTTAACGAAACCCAAGACTAATTTGAAGGAGCTTAAAAGACACAGAATTGGATACCCCTCATGCAACTTATGGAAGAGGAGTTTTGAAACAACAGAATAAACAACCACCCACAGCCATTTAACAAAGCCCCTATTGGAAAAGAAAAGTGTGCGGAAAGAAAAAACAGCATACACCTCTAGAATCAGAGAGTTTCCAATACCAGCATGACCAGCTAATTTAGTAAATAAAACAAAACTTGAACATTCATAAACAAAACTTACACCAGCCTGTCCTGGTGTTGGTTTTGGGCATGGAGAGGTATGACTTGGGCCAAAATGGTGGGTTTCTCATCCCCATCAATAATCACCATAGCTTTGCCCACTTCTTCAATATCACACAATACAATTCCCTTTACCCTGCTACAACACTCAGCATCTCCAAACACTGATCCTAATAAGTTTAACCAAAGAGTTTTGGGGATAGACTACTTCATTACCACAAGATTACAGTGTAGTTTTGCATAAGAGAACCACCTTGCGGGCTTGCCAAAAGCAGGGGCCTTGTGCTGACAAATTGAACAAAGAGGTGGAGGACGAAGGGATGCATTTCTCTCTAATGTCATTGCTTTTCTTATAGTAGATGTTTGATCTAAATCACCAGCATAGTTTTTCTTGCCTATTCCGGCGTCTTTGTCCAACTGCGAAAATCTGTCATGTGGGCTCCTTGTAGTCTCAGATTTGGAATTAAGTTTCTCAATATCTGATTTGGATGTTGTAATCTATCACATATTTTCCACTGTCCATTTTGCAGGAAGCTAAAAAGCTTTAGAGAACTTCTATCACATACCCAAATATGGAAGAGGGCCAGGCAGTGTTTCAGCCATAGAGCTTACGGGAAATGTGAAATTTGAATTTTTCTAGGATAGGAATCTTTGAAAATTGGATATGGTTTTGCACATGCAATCAATTATGGTAGTAAATATAAAAATTTACAGCAGGAGAATTCGGATCTTCACTATCAGAATCCGAAATAGTAATTTCATCTTCAAAATATGTTGTTTCAGCTTCCTGACAATTTTTATCTCTAACAATTATTTCTGAAGGCTTCCCTGAGATTGATACTGTTTCTGAAGGCATCCAACATCCCAAGATTGTAATTAGCAAATGCATTCCTTGAGCTCCCATGCATTTGCCATACTCCTTCAATGCTAAAGTATCTTGCTTACCCCTACTGTTTGTATTCTCTTTGGATTTAAGAGGATGGAATCACCTGGAAAATAGAAGTTGAACATTAGTAATCTAAATTTCACGATCATATTAATGACCATGCATCTTCTCTGCATTTATGAGCTGTTTCAATTGTGTAGAGAGGCTTGAATCATGTTGCATGTGTCTCCTTGCGATTTTTGCCAAATAGTCTGCAACTTGATATGCTTCTCTATACACATGATTTAGTTGAAAAGATTCAAAGTATTTAAGAAGCCCCCAAATTTGGTTCTTAACATAACTAATTTTCCAGTTGCAAGAATACGTTTCTCTGTAAGCATTAATTACCACTAAAGAATCACCTTCAATCAACAAGTCTTTTATTTTTAATTCAATTTCCATTTGCAAACCATAGAGCAGTGCCTGAACTTTAGCTTGATTGTTTGTACCTATTGGTAGCTTTATAGCTTTTACCTTGATTAAATAACCCCTATGATCTCTCAAAACAATGCCTGCTCCAGATTCTCCCGGGTTTCCCTTGAAAGAACCGTTAAAATTTAGCTTTAACTGATTCATGGGTGGTGGAATCCAAGCTACTTGTCGTCTTACATTCATAGAACTTAGCCATGTATGCTGACTTCCTTTGAAAGGCGGAGCCAATTTTGGCCATATGTAGAGTTGAGTTGGATCCCAATCTGTAAAGACCGGTCTAACAGTCTTTGATTTAGACACGAGTATTTACAACATGACACCCTTATTTCTCAAGGCCTGAAAGTACAGATTGTATTGAAGAGGATTGTTTCCTAAAAATCTGTTTGTTTCTTCCCACCGGATACACCATACGAAGGCTGATGGTATAATTCTCCAGATACTGGCAAAAAGGGAGTTTTTGTTAAGGAATGGCCATGATGCAAATACATCTCACAATGTTTCTGTTGATGGTGCAAACCAATGAAGTTTGGATTTTAGAAAATCCCAACAGCCAGATACAAATTGACAGAAACAAATGATCCACATTTTCATTAGCTAAATTACAAAGAACACAAGTGAATTGGTTACAGGTGATACCCAATTTAACAAGTCTATCAATTGTTAAAATTATGTTTTTTAGTGCTAGCCAACTAAAACAACCTTCTTTAGGTAGAAAAGCTGCAGACCAACAAAACTATAGTTATCTTTGAGAATTTTCTTGGGCTTGCAAACTCATAGATTCTTTATAGCTAAGTTTAACAGTATAATTACCTGATTTAGATGGAGCCCAGATTATGTTATCCCTCTCTTGATTGAGAAAAAATAGGCGATTGTCTATAGTTGTACTTAAATCTAACTGTAAATCCTGAGATAGAAATGGTGCTTCCAATTTTTTCCAAATAACTCTCCATGTATGTTTATCAACTGTCTAATAATAATCTTTGACCTTAGAACCTAGTGTTTGGATAAAATATTCTTTAGCTTCTTGAAATCCAGCAATAGAATGGAGCAGTGGGTAACCATTTCATGAATCAGACCATAAATTAGCAAGATCTCCATTATGTATTTCCCAAGTGAGGTGAGGTAAGATTAAACTGAACTACAACTTGCTAGAAAGTTCAACATAGCTGATCCAAGAGGAGGATTTTGAATTGTAAAGACTCAAGAAGGGGATTCAGAATCCAAATATTTTGTGTACATGTGCCATACTAGCTTTCCCCAAAGAGATATTGTTGGCTAACAAATTATGAACTCCAACTCATCCTTTTAGTTTCTCCAAGCTAATATTTTATAATGAAATCAAAGGAATCTTCTTTTTACCATCTATGTTACCTTTCCAAAGGAAAGATTTGATTAGGTTTTCAATAGTGGATATAACTCACCTAGGTTCTTTAAGGATATCAATATAATAGTTTCTTTAAGGATAGCAATGTACTAGTTCAAAATTGCTGACATGATTAATTTCATCATTAATATTATGTCTAATAAAGAAAGTCAAGTCATCTCCTCTTTGAATTTGCAATTTTGTTTTGTATATTCTGAATAACCTTGTCCCAATAAGTAACACAAGAAGCCCCTAAAAAGAAAGGTATCTCTAAATATTGAGATGGGAGGTCAACTTGTTGGAATCCCAAAACATCCACTATTTCATTCTGAACACTTTATGCTGAATTGAAAATTTAAATTTTTTATTTGCCTAAAATAATTTTTTGGTTTGAAGCTAGCATATAATCTTCTTGGTTTTAGATACTATTGCTATACCAAAAAGAATGGTGTTATCTACAACTAAAGAGCATGTTATGAAATATCTATGTTTGTTATTTTTACCCCTTTCCAAGACCCTTCCAAATGTTCTTTATAAACTGCCCTACTCAATGCCTCGGCCAATATAATGAATAATAGTGGAGATAAAGGATCTCCTTGCCTAACCCCTTGAGAAGAAGAAAAGAACCCATCTATTGAACCATTAAAATTTAATACTAAAAATCTAGCACCAAATATACAAGAAGAAATCCATTTACACAACTTCTCTTTGAATGCAAACTTGGAAAGAATATTCATTAATAATTCCCAATTTACCCTATCATATGTCTTGATCATATCCAACAATTCCCAATTTACCCTGTCATATGCCTTGATCATATCCAACTTGATGATAAAGGCTGAAAGTTTATTTTTAGTTATGGAATTTAATACCTCATGTGCCACTATTGCTCCTTCAGTTGTTTCCCTACCAAGAACAAACCCACCCTGCTCTAGTGAAATTATCCTTGGTATAAAATGTTGCAACCTCATGTAAGTAGCTTTAGTGAAAATTTTATATAGTGAAAATATTGTATACTATGTTGCACAATGATATGGGTCTAAAATTGTAAAAACAAATTAGAGATTGTTTCTTAGGGATAAGTGCAATGTGGGTAGCATTAAAGTGGGACAATATTGATCCTGAGCTACGAGACTCTTTTAGTGCTTTAAACAAAGAAAAACATATGGAATCCCATTTTTTCTAAAAGAAGAGGGCAGTGAGTCCACTAGGGCCTGTTGATTTATCAAGAGATAGAGTAAACAACTTTTTTCAATTCATCTAGAGAGAATGGCTTGAGAAGGTTACAATTATCTTCTTGTGTAATCAAAGAGAGAATGGATTCTAGTAACTATTTCCTTGCGGTCTTAATTTGATTAGACATATGAGAAGGTGCAGAGAGGAGCCTAGAGAACAAATTGGTTGCTTCATGCTTAATATCATCCTCATTTGTTAACCGATTACATGTGATATTGTCTATAATAGATAAAAATGTTGTTGTGGCTTTCTTTATTTGCACTAATCTATGAAATAATTATCAGTTTTGATACCCCTCCTTGAGCCAAAGCTCCCTAGACTTTTGCCTCCTATATATTTCCTCCCTGGATGAAAGTTCTTCTCATTCTAACTACAGCAATATTTTTAGTTGAAAATAATTTGAGTCCAACTCATTTGAAATAATCTGATAATTTATGTCTTCTAGTTGTTTACAAACAATTTCCTTCTAGTAAAATATATTTTTGAACACATTAGCATTCCTATCCTTAATCTAAGTTTTAAAAAACTTTATTTTTTGATAAAGGAAAAATTGAAAAGTGTCATCAAATATCAGAGCTCGAGACCAGCAATTATGCAATAAATTTAAAAAATCTATATGCCTAAATCACATGGATTCAAATTTAAAGGGAGACCTTGAACAAAATTTATGTTGACCACTTTGCAAAAAAAGGAAAATTAGAAAGTGATTTGAATAAAACCATTATAGAATTTCTAAGTTGAACGCATAATTATCTGAAATCCAAAGGCCATATGCCAAAAAATAGTCCAACTAAATTACAATTTGAAGGTAATTTGTCCATGTAAAACATCCCTTTGGTGGTAGAATATCAAGTAGAGCATTATCCTGAGGAAAAGAATAAAAGTCTTCCATAAGTTTAGTAGGAAGAATAATACCCCCCTTCTTCTTTGTGGGAGACATAACAACATTAAAGTCTCATGCAAGAATAACTTTGAGAGGCTCTGAAACCTCCAAGAAAGATTCAATTTCCTCCCAAGCTCGTTTCTTACCTTGAGTGGAATTTGGGGCATAAACATTGATTAGAAAGAAGTCAAGATCCAATTCAAAAACTCTAAAATCTTACCAATGCTGATTGAGCCTCAATGTGAAGTAATGAAAATGAAGAAGACTTACACAATGTAAGAATCCCTCTAGAAGAACCAATAGCATCTATATAATAGGATTTTCACCTTGAACATTTTGAAACAACTGAATCATAAGTGACAAAAAACATTTTTGTTTCTTGTAGGAGCACAATATTAGGCCCACAAGCATCCACTTAGTGCTTGATGCTTGATGTGGCTCTTTTTTCAAGGGAGTTAATTCCCCTGGCATTCAAAGACAAAATTTTCATTTGGCCTTGAGAGAGCTAGAGACCCTCCTCAAACATTTTTTAATATTGTCATTCAATGTTAGCTAATTTCTACAAGTTATCTCTTTTTTTTATATAAAAGATAGGGGTTTCCTCCTATGCTTTTTTGGTGATTTTTTTGTATGACATCAAGACATTATTCCATAGAAAGAGTAGTGATGAAATTGAATTTTTTTTCATCCTCTACTAGTGACTATGCCCCACAAGAATTTTGATTGACCAAAGGAGACTCCAACATATTCAGAGGTAAATCATTGTCATATTTTTCTAACAAAAGAAAAGTGGAGGAATATGTGATATTATCATCACTTGCTAGTTTTTGTGCAAAATGCTTTATAATAGACTATGAAGAAACATCCTCAAAATCTAAATTTTGTGCCATGATATCTAAATTGGGCAGAGATGCCATTGATGATAAATAATCTTACATAGAGCGCATATTTATAGATTGTGTCAAAGTTTGAAAAGTGTGTAAATCTGCCACAATTTATACTTCATTCAATGGTGAAAATTTAGTTTTGAAATTAGAAAGAGTAAGTGGAGATGTAGTATTGAAAGCCCCCCAAGTGAAAGTAGCAGAGACTATCCTTTGGCTCTAGCCTTGTATGTTTTGGTCACTGAAGGTTTCGAATACCTGCTTGCTCACTCCATCTCTATGGGTAATGTTCGAGGAATCTCCTTGCCAGATTCATCTCAACAGCTGGTCAATGGCCATTTCGCTGATGATTCCTTCCTCACTCTGGAAGAGGATGAAGAGAATATCAAGGTAGCCTTGCAGTGTTTATACACTTTTTGTCTGGCCTCTAGTTCGGCCATTTAATGGCACAAAACCCTTTGCTACAGACAGTCAGCTCTTCACAAGCCTCCCTGGTTTTCTCAATTTGGCCGGACCAAGATCTAGCATGGAGAAATTTTCTACTTTCTGGGTATTCCCTTTGCATTTCAAGGCCACCCTACTGATCTTTGGAATGTAGTTCTTGCTAAAATTGAAAAAAAGCTTACCTACTAGATCACAAAGCCGCTCTCTCTCATAGGAAAATTCCAGATCTGCTCCAAGGTCCTAGTGGCCACACATGTTTATTACTCCTCTTGTTGGGATCCTTCCAAAGCCTCCTATAAGAAGCTTGAGAAACTTCTACGGGATTTCCTTTGGGCTTCCGGCATTGATCACTAGGGCTTCCATAGAATTGCTTGGGAAGATCTCCGGGTTCAATTTTGGCTCGTCCGCCCAGATCGTCAGACTTTTCACTTGTTGGTTTCAACTATCCTGCCTCATCTCCTACATAAATTAGGCATTCAATCTATTAGACCTTGGTGGAAGGACTGGAAATGGTATCCTGCTACGCCCTTCACCAGTTACAAGCCTAAGCTTGGGTATTCTTGGCTTATGCCTCATTTGCCCATGATTGATTCTCTCAACCAGCGTTGGCATATCTCTTCTTCTCAAAAAAGTTGGGGCTGGAGATTTTGTACTATTTGGGACTCTGTCACTGAGCCTAAAATTGCTCATTTTGCCTGGTGTTTCTTATACCAGGGCTTACCTTTGGGAGCTAGACTCAGGCATTTGGGGGTTCCTGATCCTAAATGCCCTTTTTGTGGTCACTCTAAGACTCTCATGCACATTTTTTGGTTTTGTCATCGTGCCCAGAATTACTGGGTCTGGATTCATGACTTCTTTGCTCATTTTAGACCTGAACCTTTTTCATGGTACATGGCACTTCTTAGTGACTCTCCTAGAATACCTTCACAGTACACCTAGTTATGGCATACTTTCAGGCTGGAGATTCTGTTTACCTTATGGAAAGATTAAAATACTGTGCTTTTTTCTCATAGCTTTTTGGATATTCATGTCTCTCTTTATGCTAAGGCATGTATTTTTAATAATGTCATGATGCAGATTCAGGTGCAAGTAAACAAAGTGGCCCTTGAGGTTGCTCATTTGCAGGAGTTGCTCCAACACTGGGGCAATGCCCCTTGTATTATGGCTCGAGTGTCTCCAGATTCTCTCTCAGCTGACCGTATGCTTCCCAGGGGCCGACGTCGTAACCGGAGTTCCTCTGCTAGACACTCCAGGACTCCGCATCAATGGCATCGCCACTCTACCTCTCCTCCTCCTTGGAGGGATGCGGGTTTTGTCTGGCCTCCTGTGCTTGCTTCTACTACTGCTACTTTTTCTCATCCCTCGGCCTCTGTTCCTGCTAATCAAGACAAGTTCCCTCACCTAGCGCTAGCTATCTCGCCTAGGCAGGAGGAAGGAGAACTGGAAAAAGAAGATCCAGAAGATGACTAGGTTGTTCCTGAGCAGACTCTTGAGCCCAATGTTTGGGGCAATCCTA
The DNA here is from genome assembly GCA_027943335.1 of Chamaecyparis obtusa. NCBI lineage: Eukaryota > Viridiplantae > Streptophyta > Pinopsida > Cupressales > Cupressaceae > Chamaecyparis > Chamaecyparis obtusa. Next base: position 609,390 of record BSBK01004925.1, on the reverse strand, counting down.
ATGACAGAGATCCTCCTCCCTCTTCTACTACTGCTCTTGCACCTTGAGGGTTTCTCTCTTTTTATGCTTTTTTGATGAATAGTTGTATGATTCCGGCCTAAGTTCCGAGTGACTTGCGGGGTGATTTCTACCTCAGCCCCTTTTTTGTGAATACTATACTGTTATATTATTAATAGAAAAGGCCTCTATTCATCACAAAAAAAAGTATCAATGACGGACTTCACCTGAATCTTGGAAGCTTTGTAATTAGGAACATAAAGATGTAGAAGAATGCTATTATAATTAGAATAAATACAAGACCACATCTATGAAATGACTTTGTTAACAAATTGAGTGAACTGATGTCTCTTCTCCAGACATTTTACTGCCAAAGGTGACTCATTACAACTTAATGAAAGAAGAAAAGTGTCCTCGTGCATATTTTAGAAAGAACCCTCTTCACACATAGAAATAACCCCCAGGTTTGAGAAACTAACTAATTATTTCCCCTTTCTTTGATGAAGAATAACCTTATTTGGCATTGTATTTTTAGATCGTTCATTTTTTAATACTCCCTCTTGACTTGCTACCTTACATTTATTTGTAAAATGACTAAAAAGATGACATATATTACAAACATTTTGGGTTTTTTCCATAAAGATATCTTGCATCCACAATCTAGAGTTTGTTTTGATCTTACAGTTTTTGATAATTGTTTATCCCTGTTCAATAGGATACAAACTCTAATTGAAAGATTTGGATGACTAATAAATGCATATCATTCTTCAAAGAAATCCCAAATTGATTGATCAATAACTCAATAATATTTAATTCCTTATACTCTAGCATAAGAGATTGCAATTGAACCTAGAAAGGGACAAAAGAAATATGGGAAGCAAGAGGATTAAAATTAGGACACCAAGGTTGCATATATAAACCAGACCCATTAAAGATCTAGGATTAAACTCTAATTTATTTTTGCATTAGCTTCTTTAGATGTGAAAAAAAACCATGAAAAAACCTATGCCTCTATAAATGTAAAATACCTCATTTGCTCCATTCTAATTACTAAAAACCCAAAACTGGGTATGTGCAAGATCATGAGGGGCCAAACTATTCCCTTAAGTGGTAAGAAAAATCAGTAAATCAGGGTTAGTCAACTTGACGTGAAAATTTTAACTAGCTATCAACCTAATATCAAAAACTTGTAAGAATAGAATCTGTAGAAAATTGAATGTAGTTTCTAAACTACTAGGCCTTTTTTGAAAAAAAGTTAGTATGATTGGTGAAAAGTATAGATTTCAATGCAGCAGTACAAAAATTTCAGGAAAAAAATAAGAAGTAGGTGTATGTCTGACCACCTTAATCATAATCAAATGATGATATTTTATTATAAGATTTTATATATAAGTAGTAGACTCATGCCAAGATGTGATGCATATTTTTTTGTAACTTTATACAAAAAAATAATTAATTATGAATTCTTTGCTACAACATTTTCAGAATAAAAAAAATCCCGTGTCTAACCACCTTAACTCATTCAAAACTTTACAAAATTCAATTTTTTATTTTTTTTCCTTATAGTAGGTGAAGCATAGAATGTGATGCATGTTTTGGATTTCAAAAATGTTATACCGTCGAAAAGTTATAGTCATTTTTCAATTAGTATATAAATCAGCACTTTAGAAGTAACTCAATTAGAAAATAACTAATAATTACTTACCGAATTCAAAATTTGACAGCAATTATATCGATAGAAAGCTGATAATCTTCTTAAGATACCCTTTTCATTTCATCAAATTTGGGTGAAAAAAAAGTCGTTAGCTACATGGTCGAAGTCTGGAACTCAGAGAAACAAGGGAAAAATACATTTTTGAGACATTTCAATAGTTGGCCATGTAGGTTTGGTGCACAAAGCAATACCCAGCCTAATCGGGTACCTGATATTTTTCGTGTACCCGATATTTTTGGGTACCCAAAATGGCCAACAGAATTTTGATTTTTCAATTTTTCCTCCCCTTTCTCCCTCCCATTTCTCCATCCTATATTAGATTAGATTATAGGAGAGAGAGAGAGAGAGAGAGAGAGAGAGAGAGGGGGGGAAGGGGAAGGGGAGAGAGTAGAAGAGAGAGAAGGGGAAGGGGAGAGAGATATATATATAGAGAGAGAGAGAGGGGGGGAAGGGGAGAGATTAGGAGAGAGAGAGAGAGAGAGAAGGGGAAGGATAACCAATTCATTATAATATTCATTAGTAAGGAGCAAGGAAAACTTAAATAATATCACAACAGGCATTAGAAATCCAAATTCTAATTAGGATTTTTAAGCAAAGTGAGTAAGGTCCTAGATAGGAACATTACAGATCCACACATATCTCAGTAGATACCTCCAAGAACCCACAAACACGAGAGTAGGTTTGAAGTAAGACTAAGATTGTTTATCGGTTCAAAAATATTACTATGTTGTACTTTTGATTAACATCCAATGATTGGATGTGAAATTCACAAATTTGATTATATTACCACTGGTTCTATTTCAAATTCTGGAAAAAATGGATATTTGACATATGTTCATAAATTTCAGTCAACACCATTTTAAAATAACACATCATTTTATTTTTACACATTGAGAATATCATCAATAGGAATTGAACTAAAATTGGCATAGGTCATAGGAAATAAATGCCCCAACTATTTGTTGTCTTCTGCATTTTGATTTTCTTATTACAATCAGGAGAATAATATTACTCTTGAAATGGTTTTGGACAGTAACATTTGTACTTCCTCTTCTCAAATATTTCTTCCCTCATCTTGCTGCCTATTGATACCCACAAAGTGAATCTAGGCATTTCTTCTAGGTAATGGGAGAAAAATGGTTTCCTAATTGATGTCTCTAAATAATACATGCAATAAACTTTTCTTTGATATTGCTCACTAACCCTTTACAACAGAAAATATTTACATAAATTGTCATGTACTTGCATGATGAGATTATATATTACAGAAATCCTACAAAGAAGCAGCTGGCAAGCCGCTCAAAAAGTAGTAACTGATAGCACGTGGGTTATTGCAGATGCTTTAATAAACCACTATCTTCTTTACTCATGCAACATCTAGTTCATCTGCTCGACTGGGGCATGTTTGGGAAGAGACAGTCTCCATTTAAACTCAAGTCTCTGGAAGCAGTTATATTTGTCATTGGAGGAGATACACCCATTGGATCTGCAATAACTTTATGTTCACTGGAATTTCAATTTCTCTTCAATTGGGATACTCTTTCCAAAATTGCATCTACCCTTTTACCAATTTGGGAAATCAATGGGTCTATTTGTGGACCTCCAAGGTGTTGGTCACCTAAACAAGAACCTTCAGATGAATTAGGAACTTCTCTACGAAAGAGATCAGTACCTTGAGAAGCTCTCCACTTGTCAGCTGAATTAAAACCTTGGACCATAGATGGCTTCCCATTGTTATAAAATGAGGAGTGAGACTGCCTTGCCAAAGGTGGCAATGAACTTACATTTGAGGGATAATGCCCAACATGAGTAACCTGGTTTCCCAAGTCCCGTAAATGCAAGGTCATTCATGAATAGGAATTTCTAATAGAAATATTTGTGTTGCTAGAATGAAGTGCATGACCAAATTCTTTTCCTGCTAAACCAATTTGAGGCTTCATTTCACATTGCTATGTGGATAATTCCACAACACTTGTTACTTGAGCTACTAGCAGATGGTGAGTACTCATCATCATCATCTAACATAGGCTCACACATGCATATCTTACTTCTTTCCTTTTTTTTTTTCCCCTTCCTAGCTCTTCCTCCTTATCTATAACTTCTATCATGGGTCCAAGAAGCACTTCACATTCTTTCCCATTAACTATGGACTTTGTCTCTTCGTCCTAAGTAATCGGCATACCTTGGATGACACCAAGATAACCATTTTCTTCTGAAATGTCCTTTTCTCTCACATTAATCATCTTTTTTCTCCTTTCTCTCTTGCATCCTAATGATGGATCACGTAGTGTGATCTGAAACTTTGATGACAAAAAACTCTACATAGTCTAGTCCAGAAACTTACACAACAATTTCATGGATTGTGGAAATCTAATAGATTTGATTAATCTCTCTATTAAGAAGATTTTCTATATCTTCCTCTGTATATTGAATAGATGTAGCTACAATCCCATGTTCATCAATAATATTCCTTGCACCATTGAGTAATATATCATGCAGTTGCTTAATAGTTTCTATCATGGGTCCAAGAAGCTCTTCCCACTCTTTCCCATTAATTTATATACAAATATTTTTATCTGTAACAATATTTTTTGCATATATTATGATATTGATCTAATTTGATGTACCTTTGCTATTTGATCCATACTTCCCTTTCATTTCACTTTCTTTGCTCATTTTGCATGACATAGGCCAAGATTTGACAGCGGGTAAGGATTTTGCAAATTTTCCAAAATCTTTGTTAAAGAGAAGGTAAGCATGGCTAAGCTGAATGCAGTGGAGAGGGAGAGAACTAAATTGAGAGAGTGGAGGTGGAGAGTGATAACGATGAAAATATTTCAAGGCTTGCGAGAATATGGAAATTATAATCTTCCTCCTAGAGCAAACATAAATGAAGTAATGCATGAAAATAATATGACTACCTAAGGGTCCTAGTATGCCTTATCACACATTAGGACCCCTAGGAAGTCCTCGTGACCCATTTTGATAGATTGGAACATTCAAGTGTTTCCTAAGAGGTCCTACAAAACCTTTGCACACACTTGAGTGTTCAAATGTGTCAAAAGGGGTCATGGGGACTTCCAAGGGGTCCTAGTATGCCTTATCTCACGTTAGGACCCCTAGGAAGTCCCCGTGACCCCTGTGGATGCATTGGATTGCTCAACTATGTCCTAAGGGGTCCTACAGCCCCTTCAAACACACTTGAGCATTCAAATGTGTCAAAAGGGGTCATGGGGAATTCTTAGGGGTCCTAATAGGCCTTATCACACGTTAGGACCCTAAGGAAGTCCCCGTGACCCCTATGCACACATTGGAATCCTCAAGCATGTCCAAAGGGACCGTAGGACCCCTTATGGACACATTCAAATGCTCAAGTGTGTCCTAAGGAGTCCTACGATTCCTTTAGACACACTGGAGCATTCAAATATGTCAAAAGTGATCATGGGGAATTCCTAAGGGTCTTAATAGGTCTTTTCATGAATTACGACCCCTAGGAAGTCCCCGTGACCCCTTTTGACACATTGGAACACTCAAGTGTGTCATAAGGGGTCCTACAGCCCTTTCAAACACACTTAAGCATTCAAATGTGTCAAAAAAAGTCACAGGGACTTCCTAGGGGTCCTAATAGGCCTTATCACACATTAGGACCCCTAGGAAGTCCCCATGACCCCTTTTGACACATTAGAACACTCAAGTGTGTCATAAGGGGTCCTACAGCCCCTTCAGACACACTTGAGCATTCAAATGTGTTAAAAGGGATCATAGAGACTTCCTAGGGATCCTAATAAGCCTTATTGCATATTAGCACCCCTAGGAAGTCTCCGTGACCCATTTTGACACATTGGAAAGATCAAGTGTGTCCTAAGGGGTCCTACAACACCTTCAAACACACTTGAGCATTCAAATGTGTCAAAAGGGGTCATGGGGACTTCCTATGGGTCCTAGTAGGCCTTATGACAAGTTAGGACCCTTAGAAAGTCCTCGTGACCCTTGTGGACACATTGGAACACTCAAGTGTGCCCTACAGCCCCTTTGGACATAGTTGAGGATTCAAATATGTCAAAAGGAGTCATGAGGACTTCCTAGGGGTCCTAATAGGCCTTATCATGCATTAGGACCCCTCGAAAGTCCCCGTGACACCTTTCGACACATTGGAACACTCAAATGTGTCACAAGGGGTCCTACGGCCCCTACAGACACACTTAAGTATTCAAATGTGTCAAAAGGGGTCATGGGGAATTCCTAGGGGTCCTAATAGGCCTTATCATGCATTAGGACCCCTAGGAAATCCCTGTGACCCCTTTTCACACATTGGAATCCTCAAGTGTGTCCAAAGGTATCGTAGGACCCCCTAGGACACACTTAAGCATTCAAATGTGTCAAAAGGGGTCACAAGGACTTCCTAGGGGTCCTAATAGGCCTTATCATACATTAGGACCCCTAGGAAGTCCCTGTGACCACTTTTGACACATTGGAATGCTCAAGTGTGTCATAAGGGGTCCTCCAGCCCCTTCCATACAGTTGAGCATTCAAATGTGTCAAAAGGGGTCATAGGGACTTCCTAGGGATCCTAATAGGCCTTATCACGCGTTAGGAACCCTAGGAAGTCCCCATGACCCCTTTTGACACATTGGAATGCTTAAGTGTGTCCTAAGGGGTCCTACGACACCTTCAGACATACTTGAGAATTCAAATGTGTCAAAAGGGGTCATGGGGAATTCCTAGGGGTCCTAGTAGGCCTTATCATGAGTTAGGCCCCTAAGAAGTCCACGTGACCCCTATGGACACATTGGAACACTCAAGTGTTTCCTAAGGGGTCCTAGAGCCCCTTCGGCCACACTTAAGCATTCAAATGAGTCAAAAGGGGCCATGGAGACTTCCTAGGGGTCCTAATAGGCCTTATCATGCATTAGCACCCCTAGGAAGTCCTCGTGACCCCTTTTGACACATTGGAACACTCAAGTGTGTCATAAGTGGTCCTATGGCCCCTTTCAACACACTTGAGCATTCAAATGTGTCAAAAGATGTCATGGGGACCTCCTAGGGGTCCTAATAGATCTTATCACACATAAGGACCCCTAGGAAGTCCTCATGACCCCTTTTAACACATTGGAATGTTCAAGTGTGTCATAAGGCATCGTAAGACCCCTTAGGACACACTTGACCATTCAAATGTGTCAAAAGGGGTCATGGGGACTTCCTTGGGGTCCTAGTAGGCCTTATCATGAGTTAGGACCCCTAGGAAGTCCCTGTGACCCCTATGGACAAATTGGAACACTCAAGTGTGTCTTAAGGGTTCCTACGACCCCTTCAGACACACTTGAGCATTCAAATGTGTCAAAAGAGGTCATGGGGACTTCCTAGGGGTCCTAATAGGCCTTATCTCACATTAAGATCCCTAGGAAGTCCCCGTGACCCCTTTTCACACATTGGAATGCTCAAATGTGTCATAATAGGTCCTACGGCCCCTTTGAACACACTTGATCATTCAAATGTCAAAAGGGGTCATGGGGACTTCCGAGAGGTCCTAATAGGCCTTATCATGCATTAGGAACCCTAGGAAGTCCCCGTGACCCCTTTTGACACATTGGAATGCTCAAGTGTGTTCGAAGGCATCATAGGACCCCCTAGGACACACTTCAGCATTTGAATGTGTCAAAAGAGGTCATGGGGACTTCCTAGGGGTCCTAATAGGCCTTATCACGCATTAGGACCCTTAGGAAGTACCTGTGACCTTTGTGGACACATTGGAATGCTCAAGTGTGTCATGAGGGGTCCTATGGCCCCTTCCGATACACTTGAGCATTCATATGTGTCAAAAGAGATCATAGGGACTTCCTAGGGGTCCTAAAAGGCCTTATCGCACATTAGGACCCCTATGAAGTCCCCGTCACCCCTTTTGACACATTGGAATGCTCAAGTGTGTCCTAATGGTTCCTACGATGCCTACAAACACACTTGAGCATTCAAATGTGTCAAAAGGGGTCATGGGAACTTCCTAGGGGTCCTAATAAGCCGTATCATGCGTTAGGACACATACAAAGTCCCCATGACCCCTTTTGACATATTGGAAAGCTCAAGTGTGTTCTAAGGGGTCCTACGATGCCTTTGGACACACTTGAGTATTCAAATGTGTCAAAAGGGATCACAGGGACTTCCTAAGGGTCCTAGTAGGCCTTATCATGAGTTAGGACCCTTAGGAAGTCCTCGTGACCCCTATAGACACATTGGAACACTCAAGTGTGTCATAAGGGGTCCTATAGCCCCTTCGCACACACTTGAGGATTCATATCTTTCAAAAGGGGTCATGGGGACTTCCTAGGGATCCTAATAGGCCTCATTGCACATTAGGACCCCTAGGAAGGCCCCATGACCACTTTTGACAAATTGGAACACTCAAGTGTGTCATAAGGGGTCCTACGGCCCCTTTAGACACACTTGAGCATTCAAATGTGTCAAAAGGGGTCATGGGGACTTCTTAGGGGTCCTAATAGGCCTTATCGGTCCTTAGGACTCCTAGGAAGTCCCCATGACCATTTTTGACACATTGGAACACTCAAGTGTGTCATAAGAGATCCTACGGCCCCTTCGGACACACTTGAGCATTCGAATGTGTCAAGAGGGCTCATGGGGACTTCCTAGGGGTCCTAATAGGCCTTATCATGTGTTAAGACCCCTAAGAAGTCCCCGTGATCCCTTTTGACACATTAGAACACTCAAGTGTGTCATAAGGGATCCTACAGCCCCTTCAGACACACTTGAGCATTCGACTGTGTCAAAAGGGCTCATGGGGACTTCCTAGGGCTCCTAATAGGCCTTATCACATGTTCAGACCCCTAAGAAGTCCTCGTGACCCCTTTTGACACATTGGAATACTCAAGTGTGTCATAAGGGGTCCTATGATGCCTTCGGACACACTTGAGCATTCAAATGTGTCAAAAGGTGTCATGGGGACTTCTTAGGGGTCCTAGTAGTACTTATCACAAGTTAGGACCCCTAGCAAGTCCCCGTGACCCTTGTGGACACATTGGAATGCTCAAGTGTGTCCTATGAGGTCCTATAGCTCCTTTGGACACACTTGAGCATTCAAATGTGTCAAAAGGGGTCACAGGGACTTCCTAGGGGTCCTAATAGGCCTTATCGAGCATTAGAACCCCTAGGAAGTCCCTGTGACCCCTTTTGACATATTGGAATGCTCAAGCATGTCATAAGGGGTCCTACAGGCCCTTTGGACACACTTAAGTATTCAAATGTGTCAAAAGGTGTTATAGAGACTTCCTAGGGGTCCTAATAAGCCTTATCGCATATTAGGACCCCTAGGAAGTCCCTGTGACCCCTTTTGACACATTGGAATACTCAAGTGTGTCCTAAGGGGTCCTATGACACCTTCAGACACACTTGAATACTCAAATGTGTCAAAATGGGTAATGGGGACTTCCTAGGGGTCCTATTAGGCCTTATCGCAAGTTAGGAGCCTTAGGAATTCCCCGTGACCCCTGTGGACACATTGGAATGCTCAAGTGTGTCCTAAGGGGTCCTGCAGCCCCTTCAAACACACTTGAGCATTAAAATGTGTCAAAAGGGGTCATGGGGACTTTCTAGGGGTCCTAATAGGCCATATCTCACATTAAGACCCCTAGGAAGTCCCCCTGACCCCTTTTGACACATTAGAATGCTCAAATGTGTCATAAGGGGTCCTACGGCCCTTTTAGACACAATTGAGCATTCAAATATGTCAAAAGAGGTTATGGGGACTTCATAGGAGTCCTAGTAGGCCTTATCATGAGTTAGGACCCCTAAGAAGTCCCCATGACCCCTGTGGACACATTAGAATGCTCAAGTGTGTCCTAAGGGGTCCTACGGCCCCTTCGAACACACTTGAAGATTCAAATGTGTCAAAATCAGTTATGGGGTCTTCCTAGGGGTCCTAATAGGCCTTATCATGTATTAGGACACCTAGGAAGTCCCCGTGACCCCTTTTGACACATTGGAATACTCAAGTGTGTCCGAAGGTGTCATAGGACCCACTAAGACACACTTGAGTGTTCGAATGTGTCAAAATGGGTCACGGGGACTTCCTGTGGGTCCTAATATGCATTATCATGCATTAGGACCCCTAGGAAGTCCCTATGACCCCTTTTCACACATTGGAATGCTCAAGTGTGTCATCAGGGGTCCTACGCCCCCTTTTGACACACTTGAGCATTCAAATGTGTCCAAAAGAGTCATAGGGACTTCCTAGGGGTCCTAATATGCCTTATCATGTGTTAAGACCCCTAGCAAGTACCCGTGACCCCTTTTGACACATTGGAATGCTCAAGTGTGTCCTAAGGGGTCTTATGCCACCTTCTGACACTCATGAGCATTCAAATGTGTCAAAACATGTCATGGGGACTTCTTAGGAGTCCTAGTAGGCCTTATCATGAGTTAGGACCCCTAAGAAGTCCCCGTGACACCTGTGGACACATTGGAATGCTCAAGTGTGTCCTAAGTCATCCTTCAACCCCTTCAGACACACTTGAGCCTTCAAATATGTCAAAAGGGGTAATGGGGAGTTCCTAGGGGTCCTAATAGGCCTTCTCACGCACTAGGACCCCAAGGAAGTCCTTGTGACCCCTTTTGACACATTGGGATGATCAAATGTGTCATAACGGGTCCTACGGCCCCTTCAGACACACTTGAGCATTCAAATGTGTCAAAAGGGGTCATGGGGACTTCCTAGGGGTCCTAATAGGCCTTATCATGCATTAGGACCCCTATGAAGTCCCTGTGACCCCTTTTGACACATTTGAATTCTCAAATATGTCTGGAGGCATTGTAGGATGCCCTAGGACACACTTGAGCATTCGAATGTGTCAAAAGGGGTCACGGGGACTTCCTAGGGTTCCTAATAGGCCTTACCATGCATAAGGAACCCTAGGAAGTACCCGTGACACCTTTTGACACATTAGAACACTCAAGTGTGTCATAAGGGGTCCTATGGCCCCTTCGGACACACTTGAGCATTCAAATGTGTGAAAAGTGGTCATGGTTACTTCCTAGGGGTACTAATAGACCTTATCACGTGGAAGGACCCATACAAAGTCCTTGTGACCTTTTTTCACAAATTGGAATGCTCAAGTGTGTCAAAAGGAGTCATAGGACCCTTTAGGACACACTTGAGCATTCAAATATGTCAAAATGGGTCATGGGGACTTCCTAGGGGTCCTAGTAGGCCTTATCATGAGTTAGGACCTCTAGGAAGTCCCCATGACCCCTATGGACAAATTAGAATTCTCAAGTGTGTCCTAAGGGGTACTACGGACCTTTCAGACACCCTTGACCATTCAAATGTGTCAAAAGAGGTTATGGGGACTTCCTAGGGGTCCTAATAGGCCTTATCATGCATTAGGACCCCTAAGAAGTCCTCGTGACCCCTTTGGACATGGTGGAACACACAAATGTGTCATAAGGGGTCCTACGGCCCCTTCGGACACAATTGAGCATTCAAATGTGTCCAAAGGGGTCAAGGGGAATTCCTAGAGGTCCTAATAGGCCTTATCTCGCATTAGGACACCTAGGAAGTCCCCATGACCCCTTTTGACACATTGGAATGCTCAAGTGTGTCTAAACGCATCGTAAGACCCCCTAGGACACACTTGAGCATTTGAGTGTGTTAAAAGGGGTCACAAGGACTTCCTAGGGGTCCTAATAGGCCTTATCACACATTAGGACCCCTAGGAAGTCCCCATGACCCCTTTTGACACATTGGAACACTCAAGTGTGTCATAAGGCATCCTATGGCCCCTTCCGATACACATGAGCATTCAAATGTGTCAAAAGGGATCATAGGGACTTCATAGGGTTCTTAATAGGCCTTATCGCATGTTAGGACCCCTAGGAAGTCCCCGTGACCCCTTTTGAACCATTGGAATGCTCAAGTGTGTCCTAAGGGGTCCTACGACACCTTCAGACACACTTGAGCATTCAAATATGTCAAAAGGGATCATGGGGACTTCCTAGGGGTCCTAGTAGGCCTTATTGAGAGTTAGGACACCTAAGAATTCCTTGTGACCGCTATGGACACATTGGAACACCCAAGTGTTTCCTAATGGGTCCTACAGCCCCTTTGGAGACACTTGAGCATTCAAATGTGTCAAAAGGGATCATGGGGACTTCCTAGGGGTCCTCATAGGCCTTACCATGCATTAGGACCCCTAGGAAGTCCCAGTGACCTGTTTTGACACATTGGAACACTCAAGTGTGTCATAAGGAGTCCTACGGCCCCTTCATGCACACTTGAGCATTCAAATGTGTCAAAAGGGGTTATGGAGACTTCCTAAGGGTCCTAATAAGCCTTATCACACATTAGGACCCCTAGGAAGTTCTCGTGACCCCTGTGGACACATTGGAATACTCAAGTGTGTCATAAGGGGTCCTAGGGCCCCTTTAGACACACTTGAGAATTCAAATATGTCAAAAGGGGTCATGGGGACTTCTTAGGTGTCCTAGTAGGCCTTATCACAAGTTAGGACCTGTAGGAAGTCCCTGTGACCCATGTGGACACATTGGAATGCTCAAGTGTGTCATAAGGGGTCCTAAATCCCTTTCAGACACACTTGAGCATTCAAATGTGTCAAAAGGGATCATGGGAACTTCCTAGGGGTCCTAATAGGCCTTATCACACATTAGGACCCCTAAGAAGTCCCTGTGACCCCTTTTCACACAATAGAATGCTCAAGTGTGTCCAAAGGCATCGTAGGACCCCCTAGGACATACTTAAGTGTTCGACTATGTCAAAAGGGGTCACAGAGACTTCCTATGGATCCTAATAGGCCTTATCATGCATTAGGACCGCTAGGAAGTTCTCGTGACCCCTGTGGAAACATTAGAATGCTCAAGTGTGTCATAAGGGGTCCTACAGCTACTTTGGACACTCTTGAGAATTCAAATGTGTCAAAATGGGTCATGGGGACTTCCTAGGGGTCCTAGTAGGCCTTATTGCACATTAGGACACCTAGGAAGTCCCCATGACCCTTTTTGACACATTAGAACACTCAAGTGTGTCATAACAGGTCCTATAATCCCTTTAGACACACTTGAGTATTCAAATGTGTCGAAAGGGGTCATGGGGACTTCGTAGGGGTCCTAATAAGCCTTATCATGCATTAGGACCAGTAGGAAGTTTCCAGGACCCCTTTTGACATATTGGAATGCTCAAGTGTGTCATAAGATTTCCTACGATGCCTTTGGACACACTTGAGCATTCAAATGTTTCAAAAGGGGTCATGGGGACTTCCTAGGGGTCATAGTAGGCCTTATCATGAGTTAGGACCCCTAGGAAGTCCCTGTGACCCATGTGGACACATTGGAATGCTCAAGTGTGTCCTAAGGGGTCCTACGGCCCCTTTGGACACACTTGAGAATTCAAATGTGTCAAAAGGGCTCATAAGGATTTCCTATGGGTCTTAATAGGCCTTATCACGTGTTAGGACCTCTAGGAAGTCCCCGTGACCACTTTTGACAAATTGGAATGCTCAAGTGTGTCCTAAGGGGTCCTACGACACCTTCGGACATACTTGAGCATTCAAATGTGTCAAAAGGGGTCATGGAGACTTCCTAGGAGTCCTAGTAGGCTTTATCACAAGTTAGGACCCCTAAGAAGTCCCTGTGACCCCTGTGGATACATTAGAATGGTCAAGTGTGTCCTAAGGGGTCCTACAGCCCCTTCAGACAAACTTGCGCATTCAAATGCGTCAAAAGGGGTCATGGTGACTTCCTAGGGGTCCTAATAGGCCTTATCATGTATTAGGACCCCTAGAAAGTCCCCATGACCTCTTTTGACACATTGGAACACTCAAGTGTGTCATAAGGGATCCTACAGCCCCTTCAGACACACTTTAGCATTCAAATGTGTCAAAAGGGGTCATGGGGACTTCCTAGAGGTCCTAATAGGCCTTATCACATGTTAGTACCCCTAGGATGTCTTGGTAACCCCTTTTGACACATTGGAATGCTCAAGTGTGTCATAAGGGGTCCTACGACACCTTCAGACACACTTGAGCATTCAAATATGTCAAAAGGGGTCATGGGGATTGCCTAGGGGTCCTAGTAGGACTTATCATGAGTTAGGACCCTTAGGAAGTCCTCATGACCCCTATGGACACATTAGAATGCTCAAGTGTGTCTTAAGAGGTCCTACAGCCCCTTCAGATACACTTGAGAATTCAAATGTGTCAAAATGGGTCATGGGGACTTCTTAGGGGTCCTAGTATGTCTTAGCGTGAGTTAGGACCCCTAGGAATTCCCTGTGACCCCTGTGGACACATTGGAATTCTCAAGTCTTTTTGAAGGTGTCATAGGACCCCTTAGAAAAAACTTGAGTGTTTGAATGTGTCAAAAGGGGTCACAGGGACTTGCTAGGGGTCCTAATAGGCCTTATCATGCATTAGGGCCTTTAGGAAGTCCCCGTGACCCCTTTTGACACATTGGAATTCTCAAGTGTGTCCTAAGGGTTCCTATGGCCCCTTTGGACACACTTGAGCAGTCAAATGTGTCAAAAGGGGTCATAGAGACTTCCTAGGGGTCCTAATAAGCCTTATCATGCATTAGGACCCCTAGGAAGTCCCTGTGACCCCTTTTGACATATTAGAAAGCTCAAGTGTGTCCTAAGGGGTCCTACGACACCTTCAGAAACACTTGAGCATTCAAATGTGTCAAAAGGGGTCATGGGGACTTCCTAGGGGTCCTAATAGGCCTTGTCATGCATTAGGACCCCTAGGAAGTCCCCGTGACCTATTTTTACCCATTGGAATGCTCAAATGTGTCATAAGGGGTCCTACGGCCCCTTCAGACAAATTTGAGCATTCAAATGTGTCAAAAGGGGTCATGGGGACTTCCTAGGAGTCTGAATAGTTCTTATCATGTATTAGGACCCCTAGGAAGTCCCCGTGACCCCTTTTGACACATTGGAATGCTCAAGCGTGTCCGAAGGCATCATAGGACCTCTCAGGACATAGTTGAGCATTTGAATGTGTCAAAAGGGGTCACGAGAACTTCCTAGGGGTCCTAATAGGACTTATCACGCATTAGGACCCCTAGGAAGTCCCCGTGACCCCTATGGACACATTGAAATGCTCAAGTGTGTCATAAGGGGTCCTACAGCCACTTCGGACACACTTGAGCATTCAAATGTGTCAAAAGGGGTCACAGGGACTTCCTAGGGGTCCTAATAGGCATTAGGACCCCTAGGAAGTCCCCGTGACCCATTTTGACACATTTGAATACTCAAGTGTCTCCGAAGGGGTCCTATGTCACCTTCAGACACACTTGAGCATTCCAATGTGTCAAAAGTGGTCACGGGGACTTCCTAGGGGTCCTAATAAGTGATAAGGCCTATTAGGACCCCTAGGAAGTCCCTATGACCCCTTTTGGCACATTTGAATACTCAAGTGTGTCGAAATGGGCTGTAGGAAACCTTATGACACACTTGAGCATTCTAATGTGTCCACAGGGGTCGTGGGGACTTCGTAGGGGTCCTAATGCATGATAAGGCCTATTAGGACCCCTAGGAAGTCCTCATGGCCCCTTTTGACACATTTGAATGCTCAAGTGTGTTCGAAGGGGTTGTAGGACCCCTTATGACACACTTGAGTGTTCCAATGTGTCCATAGGGGTCCCGTGGACTTCCTAGGGGTCCTAATGCATGATAAGGCCTATTAGGACCCCTAGGAAGTCCCCATGACCCCTTTTGACACATTTGAATGCTCAAGTGTGTCTGAAGAGGCCATAGGACCCCTTAGGACAAACTTGAGCATTCCAATGTGTCTATAGGGGTCACGGGGACTTCCTAGGGTTCCTAATGTGTGATAAGGACTATTAGGACCCCTAGGAAGTCTCCATAACCCCTTTTGACACATTTGAATGCTTGAGTGTGTCCAAAGTGGCTATAGGACCCCTTATGACACATTTGAGTGTTCCAATGTTTCCACAGGGGTCACATGGACTTCCTAGGGGTCCTAACTCATGATAAGGCCTACTAGGACTTCTAAGGGGTCCTACGGCCCTTTCAGACATACTTGAGCATTCAAATGTGTCAAAAGGGGTCATGGGGACTTCCTAGGTGTCCCAATAGGCCTTATCATGTGTTAGGACCCCTAGGAAGTCCCTGTGACCCCTATGGACACATTGGAATGCTCAAGTGTGGTCTAAGCAGTCCTACAGCCTCTTTAGACACACTTGAGCATTCAAATGTGTCAAAAGGGGTCATGGGGACTTCCTAGGATGAAAATGTATAGATAGAGATTGAAAATGTACAGATGGAGATTGAAAATGTAGACTTATGGAATGAAAATGCTGCACAAGAACCACATGAACGTTACACATCTCCAAATTATATGCAAAATGAAATCCCTTGCAATAAAGATAATCAATCTTCAACTTCAGGGCTTTCAAGAACACCTAATTGGTTAATTGAAATTGAGGAGAACATTATGAATAATTAGGAAAGAAAGAGGTCACATAGAACCATTAGGTTGTGGGCTTCAAGACTTTATGATCAATTTTTTGGAAACAAGACATTGGTTGAGCAATGTCAAATTTTTGTGCAGTTGTTAAAGATGCAAAAGATGAGACCTGTGCTTGTGAAATTGAAGATTCGTGTGAACAAGAAAATGGATAGAAATGCCATTTTTGTGAAGAATATTTTCGATGCTCTCAATAGAATTGGGAATACTAGCAAAGAAAAAAACAAGAGAGTTGCTTGGAGGGTTATTACAACCTCCTTAGTAAGTCATCGGTTGAGAAAGGCTCGTTCGATGAGACAAACTTGTGTTGACTTCAATATAGACCATAAAACTTTGGGTAGAGCACTTGCAAGAAGGGAAAGACTTGATGATCCGCTTCAAATTGAAACATGGGCTTATGGTGGGAGACTTCCACATTTTGATAAGAAGCTAACAGATGTTGTCAAGGATGAAATTCAACAATTTTGGGATGCTAACTCAAGAGTGTCACCAAATGCGAAGGATGTCTTGAAGTTGAGAGTTGGCAATCGAGACCACACTCCACATCCTAAACATTATGTGGAGGTAAGTCAAAAAAAGATGTATAAAAAATTTTGTGAGACACATCCAACATTGAAAATATCACAAAGGTCTTTTGAATCCGTGAAGCCATTTTATTGTGTACCCCTTAAGATTCAGAATACATGTTGTTGCAAATATCATGTTGATTTTTCAATGCATCATGAATTAGTACGGTCCATTCATTCTACTTTGCATACTAATGAAATTCTAGAGGATTGTGGTGCAAGTGGTCTTCCCAAATCATCAAGAGACTTGCTAGATCAATTTTTATGTCATAGGGATGATGGTTGTTTATTTTATAAAAAAGATTGCTTAAATGCCAAGTGCTCAGAATGTGGTGGCTTGTCCAAGTTTAGAACATGTTTTCATGAGGGTTTGGAACACAATTTTGGAAAGACACTCATCCAAAAAAAGGTATATGAAACAGTGAAATATAAATTGAAGAGTGGAGGTGAAGGCTCTAGATGTGAGTTAGTTGCAAAAGAATACAATGTTGCTGATTTTATCTTAGATTTCAAGACAAATATTTTTTACATGGAAGGCATAGTCACAGGTCTCAATGGTTGGATCAACAATTCAGGACATGTAAGGACACTTTCCCCATTGGAACTATTATATCCGTTGTAGACTTTGCAGAGAACTATACATTGCAGCCCCAAAATGAGACTCAAGCTCAATATTACAATTCCATTCAGGTTGCTATTTTTGTACACATCACATATAGACATTACCCTAATAGCACAAAAGATGAGTGAAAGATAATTAGAGAGTACCATTTTTATATGAGCAACGACAGGTCTCACTCTCATGAGTTTTTTCAACATTGTTTCCAGAACTATTTTGACTTCTTGCAAGAAAATGGTACTGCTATGGATAGGCATCTCATTTGGTCAGATAATTGCACCAATCAATTTAAGAATGCCAGAATGTTTTATTGGTTGTGTAGAATGCATGTGGAGAGAGGTTTAGCTCATATTTGGAATTTTTTTGAGTCAAGGCATGTGAAAGGGGAGCATGACAGAGCAGGTGCGTGTGTGAAGAGAGCTCTAGTTAAGAAGCAATTGAGGATTTCAGGTGCTATACTTCTTGATGTGAGTTCTATTGTTGATTGGTGTACTTTAGCATTGTCATAGGGGGGACTCTTGATTCTACAATGCATAGATTCTTTTGGTTGGTTGAGGAGGGAACTACAGGAGATAGATTGGATTGTCAAACAGTGAAAGACTCTTCAAAAATGCATTCATTTCAAAGCTCCAATAGTAGTACATGGACCATTTGGACACGAGAGTTGGCTTGTTTTTTCCCCATGTGTTTTCAGTATGATTGGGATCATTATGAGTCAAGTGAGTGGGTGGATACATGGGTTCCATAGTATCTAACTCCTTTATCTTTGACACTCTCTATAAGAAATGATGACATGGACACTTTAGTTGAGTATGACCATCTTTCAAATCTTTTGAAGCCAGGAGATGATTTTGCATTGGTTGCACCATAGGGGAATGATGAGAGGTTAGATTATTGTTTAGCACATTGTGTATGAGGTAAACAAAAGCTTGTACAATTGATGATAGATGGTGATGGGTTCACATATCCTACTAGTTCAATTGTTGTTGTAGGAACATGGTTGCGAACATACATGATTAGAAAGAATGGAATTCCCACATTTGAAGACTATGAGAAGCACAAAACTATTCTCATGTATTCACACCTTTTTATAGCAACAAATGTCAAGTTGTCAAAGAATCAAGGAAGACCAAAGACAAAAGAACTTTGGACTATTAGTACTACTAATCATGAAGCACTATTGGAGACCATGAAGCAAAGAGATGACCCTTCAAGAATACTTGACCAGGTAATAAGTTAACTTAGTGCATTGTTTTCTAAGTTCGTTAAGCTTAATTTCAATACATTAATTTCACCTTTCTTAGATTGTATTTTGAGTCAATAAACTTGGTTTTGTATGTGGAGTGCAACTTGTGTAGGAGCACCTATGAAGATGCCTACGGTCACCATGGATCCAATCAGAGATAGAAGGACAAAAGGATCCTTAATGGTTAATTGAGATCTTTTGAAGCCTATAATGGCAATTTGTAACAATCAATTTGATTTAAAAGTTAAATGTCCTAGAAGTCTTGATAAGGACTTATGACCAAAATCATGTATGGGTGGCCAATAGTGCCAAGAAGGGATCTTACATGTCATTTGCATGGTTTGAATTCTTACATGTTTGATTGTTGTTTCAAATGCTTTAAGGATATTATTTTTTATCATTTCAAACAATCTATAGAAGTTAAACCTCAAACATAATAAGCTTTACAGTTCAAATTTCACAAGATTAATCATGATTAGTTTCACAGTTCAAATTTCAAACATACCACTAACAGTCATTGCAATAGAACTGGGTCAAGAAAAGAAGTGTGCGTGCTTTCCCATTTGGTTCTTCTCTTGTTTCAAAATCAAAACCTAATTGTTTCCACTACAAACAAGGACATGTTCCCAAGGACTACTTACTCAATCTATAAAATACCACTGCTTGCGAGGTCTACAATAACATCTCTCAGTTTTGGGTGATTCGACTTCGTTTGCATTTGGCAAGATGATCTTAGTCGATGCCAAAACTTGTAGTGAGGGTCAGTTGAAAGTGGCTCACCAGCTTATCTTTCAAACCATTTGACACTACATCAAAATATCTGCTCCATCGGCTCCAGTTGGTTGGGTAAATGCTAGTGACAACCCTATTCCACGCACGGAGTCACCGAAACACTCACGACCACACTTGACCCAAGTGGCCCCAAGGTGCACTAAGCATGATTGGGTAGTGATCTTTCAGGGCTCATATCTTAGACCTCATGAGAGGTATTAACAATCCATTAGGTGCTACAAGATCATGTTTCTAAGGTCTACAATAACCTCTCTCAGTTTTGGGTGATTCAACTTTGTCTGCATTTGGCAAGGCAATCTCAGTCGATGCCAAAACTTGCAGTGAGGGTCAGTTGAAAGTGGCTCAGCAGCGTATCTTTCAAACCATTTAAGATTGCATCAAACCATCTACTCCATCAACTCCAATTGGCTGATTAAATGTCAGTGACAACCCCGTTGCACCCACGGAGTCACCGAAATGCTAGCAACCACACTCGACCCAAGTGACCCCAAGGTGCACTAAGCATGATTGGGCAGCAATCTTCTGAGGCTCATATCTCAGACCTTGTGAGAGGTATCAACAAGACATTAGGTGCTACAAGATTTTATTTCCAAGGTCTACAATAACCTCTCTCAATTTTGGGTGATTCGACTTCATTTTCATTTGGCAAGACGATCTCAGTCGATGCCAAAACTTGCACTAAGGGTCAATTGAAAGTGGCTCAGCAACGTATCTTTCAAACCATCTGACATTGCATCAAACCATCTACTCCATCAACTCTGATTGGCCAATTAAATTGTATTGACAACCCCATTCCACCCATGGAGTCACCGGAACACTCGCGACCATGCTCCACCCAAGTGACCCCAAGGTGCACTAAGCATGATTGGGCAGCGATCTTCCAGGGCTCATATCTCAGACCTCATGAGAGGTATCGACAAGATGTTAGGTGCTATGAGATCATGTTTCCAAGGTATATAATAGCCTCTCTCATTTTTGGGTGATTCAACTTCATTTGCATTTGGCAAGATGATCTCAGTCGATGCCAAAACTTGCAATGAGGGTTAGTTGAAAGCAGTTCAGCGGCGTATCTTTCAAACCGTCTAACATTGCATTGAACCATCTACTCCATCAACTCTGATTGGCTGGTTAAATTCTAGTGACAACCCCATTCCACCCACGAAATCACCAAAATGCTCGTGACCATGCTCGACCCAAGTGACCCCAAGGTGCACTAAGCACGATTAGGTAACGATCTTCTGAGGCTCATATCTCACACCTCATGAGAGGTATCAACAAGTTTTTAGGTGAAATGGGATCATTTTTCTAAGGTCTACAATAACCTCTCTCAATTTTGGGTGATTTGACTTTGTTTGCATTTGGCAAGATGATCTCAGTCAATGCCAAAACTTGCAGTGAGGGTTAGTTGAAAGGGGCTCAGCAGCATATCTTTCAAACTATCTAACATTGTATCAAACTGTCTACTCCATTGGCTTTGATTGGCTAGGTAAATGCCAATGACAACCCCATTCTACCCACGGAGTCACCGGAACGCTCGTGACCACGCTCCACCCAAGTGACCCCAAGGTGAACTAAGCGTGATTGGGTAGTGATCTTTCGAGACTCATATCTTGGACCTTGTGAGAGGTATCAACAAGCTGTTAGGTGCTATGGGATCATGTTTTTGAGTTCTATAATAACCTCTCTTAGTTTTGGGTGATTTGACTTCGTTTGCATTTGGATAGGCGATCTCAGTCGATGCCAAAACTTGTAGTGAGGGTCAGTTGAAAGCGGCTCAGCAGCGTATCTTTCAAACCATCATACATTGCATTGAACTGTCTACTCCATTAGCTCCAATTGGCTGGGTAAACACTAGTGACAAGCCTATTCCACTCACAGAGTCATCGGAATGCTCATGACCACGCTTGACCCAAGTGACCCCAAGGTGCACTAAGCACGATTGGACAGTGATCTTTTAGGGCTCATATCTTGGACTTTGTGAGAGGTATCAATAAGCTATTAGGTGCTACAAGATCATGTTTCCAAGGTCTACAATAACCTCTCTCAGTTTTGGGTGATTCAACTTTGTTTGCATTTGGCAAGACGATCTCATTCGATGCCAAAACTTGTAGTGAGGGTTAGTTGAAAGCGGCTCAATAGCGTATCTTTCAAACAGTCTAACATTGCATCAAACCATCTACTCCATTAGCTCTGATTAGCTAGGTAAACACTAGTGACAACCCCATTCCACCCACAGAGTCACCAGAATGCTCGCGACTATGCTCAACCCAAGTGACCCCAAGGTGCACTAAGAACGATTGGGCAGAGATCTTTCGGGGCTCATATCTCAGACCTTGTGAGAGGTATCAACAAGCCATTAGATGATATAGGATCATGTTTCTAAGGTTTACAATAACCTCTCTCATTTTTGGGTGATTTCACTTCGTTTGCATTTGGCAAGATGATCTCAGTCGATGACAAAACTTGCAGTGAGGGTTAGTTGAAAGTGGCTCAGCAGCGTATCTTTCAAACTGTCTGACATTGCATCAAACCATCTACTCCATCAGCTCCAGTTGACCAATTAAATGCCAGTGAAAACCCCATTCTACCCACAGAGTCACCGGAATGCTCACGATCATGCTCGACCCAAGTCACCCTAAGGTGCACTAAGCATGATTGGGCAATGATCTTCTGGGGCTCGTATCTCAGACCTTGTGAGAGGTATCAACAAGATATCAAGTGCTATGAGATCATGTTTCCAAGTTCTACAATAACCTCTCTTAGTTTTGGGCAATTCAATTTCATTTGCATTTGGAAAGATGATCTCAGTCGATGCCAAAACTTGTAGTGAGGGTCAGTTGAAAGTGGCTCAGCAGCGTATCTTTCAAACCATCTAACATTTCATCAAACCATCTACTCCATTAGCTCTAATTGGCCAGGTAAACACCAATGACAACCCCATTCCACCCACGGAGTCACCAGAACACTCGCGACCACGCTCGGCCCAAGTGATCCCATGGTGCACTAAGCACAATTGGGTAGCGATCTTCTGGGGCTCATATCTCAGACCTCATGAGAGGTATTGACAAGATGTCAAGTGCTACAAGATCATGTTTCCAAGTTCTACAATAACCTCTCTCAATTTTGGTTGATTCAACTTCATTTGCATTTGGCAAGATGATCTCAGTCGATGCCAAAACTTGTAGTGAGGGTCAGTTGAAAGCGACTCAGTAGTGTATCTTTCAAACCATCTAACATTGCATCAAACCATCTTCTCCATCAGCTCCAGTTGGCTGGGTAAACACCACTGACAACCCCGTTCTTCCCACGGAGTCACTGGAACACTCGCGACCATGCTCGACCCAAGTGACCCCAAGGTGCACTAAGCGTGATTGGGCAGCGATCTTCCTGGGCTCATATCTTAGACCTTGTAAGAGGTATCAACAATCCATTAGATGCTGCAGGATCATGTTTCTAAGGTCTACAATAACCTCTCTCAGTTTTGGGCGATTCGACTTTGTTTTCATTTGGTAAGATGATCTCAGTCGATGCCAAAATTTGCAGTGAAGGTCAGTTGAAAGCGGCTCAACAGCATATCTTTCAAACCATCTGACATTGCATCAAACTCTGCTCTCCATAGGCTCTAGTTAGCTAGGTAAATGCCACTGACAACCCCTTTTTTTCCCACGGATTCACTAGAATGCTCGCGACCACGCTCGACCCAAGTGACCCCAAGGTGCACTAAGCATGATTGAGCAGTGATCTTCCAAGGCTCGTATCTTAGACCTCGTAAGAGGTATCAACAAGCTGTTAGATGCTACAAGATCATATTTCTGAGCTCTACAATAACCTCTCTCAGTTTTGGGTGATTCAACTTCATTTTCATTTGGAAAGATGATCTCAGTCGATGCCAAAACTTGTAGTGAGGGTTAGTTGAAAGCGGCTTAGCAGCGTATCTTTCAAACCATCTAACATTGCATCAAATCATCTTCTCCATAGGCTCTGATTGGCTAGGTAAATGCCAATGACAACCCCATTCCACCCATAGAGTCACTGGAATGCTCGCGACCATGCTTGACCCAAGTGACCTAACAACACAAGTGCTACATTTCTCTATGCATTTAGTAAACCCCAATATGATGAGTTATATACAGAGTGAGTATATATATAGTATTGAAACAATGTAGTAATAAGTGGCTCAAGTGAGTATATATAATGATATGAAACATAAGAACATAAAAAATCTATAGAAGTTAAACCTTAAACATAACGAGCTCCATGAACAGGGTATTCTAGAGTAAAGAAAAACAAATGTAACTTCAACAAGATATAATTTAAATCATAATGATAATCATAGTCAAGATATAACTTCACCATTCAATTCCATTAACATGGATAATAAATATGTATACAAAAGATGACACAAATATAACATAAAAATGAACATGTTCTATATATAGAAAGTATCAAATGTATCAAAAATATCTCCATATACAAATATGGCACATGCCATTTCAAAATGTCTACAAAATCAATGTTTCAAGGTGTACAATGTGGCATATATGCCATCTCAAAATGTGCCAAGTGGCATCTCTAAATGACCACAAAACTAAAACTACATCCTATGTCATAGGGGGATCATCAAAATGTAGCCTCTTTGAAGAAGTGTTAGGCTCTGATTGATCGTGCAACAAAAATGAGTTCAAACCCAAGTTAGATTGCTTATGTTATATGATTTGTACATATATATATATATATATATATATATATATATATATATATATATATATATATATATATATATATATATATAATTCATAATTCAAACACTAATTTAATTAAAATTATAACTAAATACAAATATCTGTACCTAGCCTCTCAGTCGCCTACCATGATCAGGTGTCCTAGCATAAGTCCTTGGTAGCAAAGGGACCATGCCAACAATACCAACTCTGACCTATAAATATATATTTGCAATAATGAGATTAGTAAAGTGGTACAACATAGAGTAATATATCTACAAAACAAGACATGATTTGAACTAAAATTAAAACTTACATTTGGTGATCCCTCCTCTGGAATAGTTTGTTGGGTCAAAAAATATACGAAAGATTCTCATTGGCCCTCCCTCACACTAGGAGTAACCTATGAGAGTAAAAAGATTGTCAATTATATATAAATTTACTTCATCATAACAACCGTGGTTACAAAATACAAATAACAATATGTAAAAGTCTATGTACAATCGAACTATCTCGAACCCATGTTGGAACATCATCGATAGCCAAACCCTATACAACAAATTCAAGTAAAATATTTATTCCATACACACAAGTGGCATACATATGCATGCATAATTAATCTTAAACAATTAGTTACCTTTCTTTTGTCGACACCTGATGAAGGAACCCCCTTGTGCCCCCCACTGACATCGATTGTAGTCTGGAAGAGTACAATAAGATGACAATATATTAGTAAATGTATGAATTTTATTGCTCTAATTGATAGAGATTTAAGCATGTACACCAAATGATATAAAAAAAACTAATGGGTACATAATTTATAATATACTATATAGGCATCAATGCTAAATGAAATGGCCGAAGCTGTGGACTCATCCACCTATCTCAACTCCTCCTATTTCATCAACTGAACATAAATGGAAAAAATATATATACATAAGTGCATGCAATCATTAAAGCTAATCTAAATGAATAAATTAAATAAGTCATGTGAAAAATTTATTTATAATGTTTACTCTTACCATATCAATAGGAGTCCATGGCTTTGCACACACCTCCTGAGCACTCTCATGAGATGTAGATGCTCCATGAGGTGTTGTAGCCTCTGTCGCTGCATCTCCTATATCCTCCTCATCAATAACATACTGATATGTATCAACATTAGTAAGCGGTCTGAGGTGCATATTCTTGCATATAATGCAAATATGGGGCTCGCATACATGTGAACTCCCAGGAGATGTCGATGTGCCAGCATCATCCACACCAAGAGGCAACACTGACCTAGTCTGTGTGATCAACTAATCACTCAGCAAATGAATGGCCCTAATAGTATGTGAGGTAGCCTCTGTAATGATATTGGGATGCTATACTCGAGGAGGAGGTGCGACATCAATGGGGGGACAAAGGTAGTGGCCTTTTTGCATTGGGAAAATGGCCTAGTCTGAGGAGCTCCTCCGCCTATGCCCATGTTGGGCCTCATACTCCAATAATCAATAGGGTGACCAAGCACAAACTCAGCATACAATTTTTTTATGAAATAAAATGTGACCTCCAAATTTCTATGGGGTGATTTATCAAAAACCATCCACCAGCGATCCCAAAAGTGTGTGCACATTGCTTCATTTGTGCACCATTTTATTGATAATTTGGGCTTTTTGGGGTCAACTTGTATTCCAGTTTTAGTATTGACAAAAAGGGTGGCTATATCTTCCTTACTTATATTAAGGGTTGCAATCCCATCATGGTCAAGCCCGTCATCAAATTGGGTGTGCATATCATCATGCCAATGAAGAGAAACATTATGTTGTTGCGTGAGTGTGTCAATATTTTCAACAATTGTATTTAGTGTGGCAAGCATGGGACCTAATGTAGGTATATTTTGATATGTGTTTTGGAAACCTCGTATTGTGTTCAAATTTTCTTGTATCAAATCTTCTAAAGACCGAGGGTTTTGACATGGGGGATTGTTTTCGGGATCGTTATTTGGTGCGGGAGGGTTATTTTCTTCATTGTTGTCAGCCATGCCTAATTAAATAAATAAAAAATATAAATTTCAATCTAATTTCATATATTATTACAAATATAAATACAAAACCCTATTTCAACAAAAAAAATGACATTTGGCATGAAAATTAAATAAAATAATCAAAATAAACAAAAAATTTACTTACCAAATATGCGGGGAGTCAAATTTGTTGTTGCCAAAATTAGATACTCGAAAATATATCATGTATATGATATATCAAGCCATTTTCCATAGCAAAAATGTGAAAAGAAATAAGGAAAAGGGCTCGTGGGTTTCAAATTTATGCCATAGGTATTAGGTACTCGATATGGTATCAGGTACCCGATTAGGCCTATGCTTTAGTGGTAGGTTTTCCCAGGTGTACTGACACCCAGGCCTACTAAAAAGTCAACAAGCATTTTCATGCACTTTTGGATGAGTGGAAAGTGAATATTTTTCACATTGCCACATTTTGGCCCCTCATGATCTTGCACATACCCAACTCTAAATCTAAAATTGATTGAGAAAAGTGCTAGAGCTTACAAATGAGAGCAGTATTACATAGATCTAGGGTTTGTCCCACAATTAGATCACCTAGCAAGAAAAAAACCCCATACACAAAAGGTGAAGCCTTTTTAGAACCACTAGATCATTTTCACACTTATTAGGGAAAATTTTTTGAAGTCGAGCAGTACAGAGCACCTGTACATTATCAAAGTGGGATGTTATTTA
This sequence comes from Chamaecyparis obtusa, assembly GCA_027943335.1. Lineage (NCBI taxonomy): Eukaryota > Viridiplantae > Streptophyta > Pinopsida > Cupressales > Cupressaceae > Chamaecyparis > Chamaecyparis obtusa. The sequence goes on along the minus strand of BSBK01004925.1, from coordinate 582,494 downwards.
GGCATGAATAAGGTGTACTATTAGTTTCTACCTTCAGCCATTTCTTTGCTAGATGGGAATGATACAAGTTGTAATCATAGGGTATATTATTATGGAAAGAATTTGTTAGGGGAATATTATTTGGTGATGACAAACAACCACCGTCCTCTAGTCCATAAATATCAAAAATAGGTGAGGGGATTTATTTAAACACCTATATGGTTGTCGATGAGGATGTCCTACAAGATGACTTGGCTTTTTAACTTGTGCACATCTAGCTTGAACATCACTCATTTCACCTAGAATGACCCCAGTAGCATTGACATCCATCCCATCAGTAGTTTCCCTATTGTGTTGGTCTTGGAAGTTGGGTCGAGCCTGGCCCACCAAATTTTTTCAAAATTTTATAATTTTCCTATTGTAGCTAAAAAATTGGAGCTCCTCCATTGTTACCACTTTTTTATTTGATGTATGTTAATTTAAAATAAAAATAATAGTAAATATTTAAATATAAAATGATATAATTATTTATTTAAATTGTAAAGTTTTTTTATATTAAAATAAATTTATATTGTTATAAAGTAGATATTATTGAAAACTTCAATGTTAATATAAAGATATTTATATGTACTATTTAATTTTCAAGAGACATAAACATTTATAATCTCATTGATCAAGGATCATATTTTATGATCTATGACTTAAGTTCTCTAGTATTTCATTGGTTATGAAGTGTAGATATCTTTTTAATAATAGATGTAAGAAAAATCATTAAATAGATCTAAATGTTCATTATAAAATAAGCTCAATACCAAAATATTAAAAATGAAATTGAATCCACCACTATGAATATTATCACCGATACTCTACAATACAAAAATGATATATCAATTTGCTACCAATTGCATCCACACACATGATCATCAACACATAGATCTTCTCTTGTTAGATTCACATTCACTTCACATAAAAGCATCACACAAGCCACTCAAAAAATTGAAAACATCACTCTTCGTATACTACTTTATTGCATCAACCAAGTTTACCTAAGATGATTTGAAATAGGTCACACCAAAACATTCTTTCACTAGTAAGGAATGTAACATGGACTACCTCACTCAATAGGATATTCCTTGTGCATATCAACATGCTATACCATCTCTAAAAATTTCAATAACAATTAGATATAATCAACATGTTACATGGTAGTTGCTGGAACCAAAACATAATGAACATTCTCCAAATAGGATAGAGCCCAAACAATTAATCCACCATTTGTTGCACACAAAATAGAACCACCACCAAAATTGATAAGAGTGATCATTCAAAGAATATCCTTCATTGAATACCTTTACTGATACACCAATGATATTGGTACACATCAAGCGATATAAAAAAAATAACCAAATCATAAATAAATCTCCTTTATGCATCGAATATGTTGAGATCAATGAAAACAAAATGAACAACATTAAATTTACATTCTAATAATATCTTGAGCTTTTTCATTTGATGACACCATTCATCAATAACAAAGCAATAAGCTCACTATCAAAAGATATCAACATCAAAGTTATCTAATCTTCTCTAATTCTTTGTTCTTCTCTCCCTTTGACAACAAAGACAAAGGGCCAAAAATCACCCTTACTAACTCACTCTACTCCCCCTAAGAGGAAGCTTCCAAGCATTGATCCAAAAAGGAATAAGCATGCAATTCACTAGACCAATGCACACACCAGTACATTTAGTGAACACTTGGAAGGGGTAGAATGCCCAACTTCCCCCTGAGCTACTCAAAATTATCCTTGCACAAAGGTTTTATAAATATGTCTACTATCTACTCCTTTATATGAACATGCTCAAGCTTCACTTCACCTTCCAACACCTTCTCTCTCAAGAAGTGATAGCTGAGAGATATATGCTTCATTCTATAATACTACACTAGATACATTGAAATATTTATAGCATTGATATTATTATACATAATTGAAATTGGCTCATCAAAATTTACACCTATATCCTTCAAGGTTTTTGTCATCCATAATATCTGAGTAAAACATGAGGATGCTACAATGTATTATGATTTAGCAGTTGATAAAGTTACATAATATTGCTTCTTGCTTGACCAAGAAACTAATTGGGAGCCAAGAAAGTATGATCCACCACTTGTACTTCTTCAATTATCTAAAAAAACTCTCTAATATGCATTAGTATAAGTTGTTAGTGTGAAATATGAACACTTTGAATATCATAAACTAAAATCTTTAGTTCTCTTCAAATATATGAAAATTCATTTTACACTCATGACATGTGACTCTTTCAGTTATTGCTAAAATATAGCTACCAAACATAATCCATACATAATATCTAGTTTGGTATAAATTAGTTACAATAATCCTCCAATCATAGATCTATACTTACTTTCATCTACTTTCAACTATGCGGTCGGGAGGGTGGGGCTTTGGCCCACATAACAACCATACAAGACTATAACAATAGGATTTCATACTAGTTTAAAATTATCCAAGCCAAACTTCTTCAATAATTCCTTGACACACTTGGATTGAGAAATGAAAATACCTTTACTAGTATGATTTACTTCCAATCCAAGAAAGAAATTCAACTTGAATCAATCATAGACATCACTTACTCATTATGCATTTGATTTTCAAATCTCTAACATAAGTCATCTTTTCCTCTAAAAAATGATATCATTAACATGCATAACAAAAATTAGAATCGGATTTGAATAAAACATAGTACAATTTATTGTCTGTAGAACCTTTAGAAGTTAAAATCCTTGACCAATCAAATACTTGTCCAACCTTCCAGACCAGGATCTTGGTGCATGCTTCAAGCTATATAATGCCTTCTTCAATCTGCATACTACATCTAGGATTTCATCTGAACTCAAGTCTTCCAATTGCTCAATGTAAACTTCTTCATTCAGTTCTCCATTCAAAAATGTTGACTTGACATCCATCTGATAAAACTTGAAATGTTGATATGCTACAAAATCCAAAAACATCTAGATCACCTCCATCTAGGCAACATGGTCATAATTCTCATCAAAATCAATTCTTTCAATATGATTATAACCCTTTTGTTACTAACCTTTCTTTTTTCCTTATTATCTTACCATTCTCATCCATCTTGTTTCACTAAACCCATTTTGTACCAATCACATTCTTATTAGCTAGTCTAGGCACAAGTTCCTAGGTCTGATTATTCTCAATTTGATCAAGTTGTTCTTTCATTGATTTAATGTAATATTGATTATTACACACCTCTTCTATATATTTAGGCTCAACCTCTGAAAGTAAACACAACAAAGCATGTTCTTGTGTTCCTCTACTTCTAGTAACAAATCCTCTATTTTTATTGGCAATAATCTAATTCTCAGAATTAATATTTTGTACATACCTTGGTTTCTTAGTTGTAGATATTAGAACCTCCATTGTTTCTTCTTCCTTATTGTCTTCCTATCCTCTATCCTCTATATCTGATTTATATTCAAAAATTAATTCAGGATTCTTCTAAAAATCATTATCAACCTTCACATTGACACTTTCAACTATCTTATTTAGTCTCTTTTTATAACACCAGTAAGCCTTTCTCCTTGTAGAATATCCAAAAAATATGCCTTCATCATCTCTTCTCTCAAATTTTTCAAGATTGCTTTCATCTTTCCAAATGTAACATCTTCCAATTATTTTGAGATATTTAACTATTGGTTCTCTTCCATGTCATAATGCATATAATGTCTTTCCATATTTCTTCTAGTACAGAACTCTATTCAGTGTGTATACAATAGTGTGTACTAATTATCCCCATTAAACTTCTATAAAACTTGCTTGCTTCAAAAAAGTCCTTACTACTTCCTAAATTGTCCAATTCATTCTTTCCACTACACCATTCTTTTGTGTTGTTTTATCCATCAAAAATTGTCCCTAAATTGTCCAATTCATTCTTTCCACTACACCATTCTTTTTTGTTGTTCTATCCATCAAAAACTGTCTCTTAATATCATTTTTTTCACAAAAAATTTAAAACACATTAGAAGAAAATATCCTCCTTTGTCAGATCTCAAACACTTAATATTTTTACCACATTTATTCTCAACTCTCTGAAAGTATCTCCTAATGTCTTCTCCTTCTCCCATTCTTAGATTCTCATAGTTATGATTAGTTGTTATCTTCTTAGATAACTTAACCCTATCATTTCTTTAATAAATTTCTTTTAATTTTTCCCAAACTTCATAAGAAGTATTTAAAGAAATAACCTTAGATAATTCAGTCTTTGATAAAGCACTAGTGATAGCATACCTCTCTTTTTCATTATCCTCATATATTGTCATTTTTTCTAGATTCATAAGGTCATTATGAGAAAATACGTGATTTTTCTCCACATGCTTCCAAGTATTGTAATAAATTAAAATTAAATATCATCTCATATGCTCTTTCCATGAATGTTAATTTGATCCATCAAAAGTGGGAATATTCAATTTGTGCACCATCATATCTTCCTCAAGCAATTAAGCTCTTTATCAAGGAACCAAGCTCTAATACTAATTGTTGAATAGGTGGAATAACTGAGAGGGGTGGTGAATTAGTTATTCGCAAATACTTTATCAAAAATTTACTATGTCAACAAACCCACAAACCATACAAATGATAATGACTATTATATCAATGTTAACTTATGTTCTACTTGTGTTCTTCTTATAATGACTATTATAAGAAGTATTATATCAATGTTAACTTATGTTCTACTGGTAACCACATCAAGCAATTATAGAAAATATAAACATGAAAGCATAGAACCACCAACAAAAAGAAGACCAGAATTTATGTGAAAATCCAAATTGGGAAAAACCATGGAAAATCTATTTCTCATGAAATGAAATATCGATTAAGGTGATTTTTACAATGGCTCAATGTTAGTTTTCTCACTATGATTGGCTCACTACCGATTGGGATAACTAATATGAAGTATGAATAGGCTCACTTCCAATTGAAATAGGCTCATTGATAATACAAATAGGATTACTACCAAAATATAAGAAATTATATTGAATCCACCACTGAGAATACTATTACTAATGCTCTGTAATATAAAAATGATATACTAATCTGCTACCGGTTGCATCTACACACATGGTCATCAACACACAAATCTATCCTTGTCAAGTTCACATTCACTTTGAATATAAAAGAATCATGTAATCTACTTGAACAATTGAAAACATTTCTCTTCTTATACTACTTGATACTATCAACCAAGTCAGCCTAAACCAATTTGAAATAGGTTACACCAAAACATTTCCGTAGTAGTACAGAATAAAAAATGGACCACCTCACTCAATAGGATACACCTCGTGCATATTAACATGCTACACCATCTCCAAATATTTCGGTACCAACATATATGATCAACATATTACATGGTAGCTAATAAGAGTGAAACATAACAAACACGCTCCAAATAGGAGCGAGCCTAAATAAGTGATCCACCATATGTTGCACACAAAATAGAACCACCACCAAAAAAAAAATGTTAATCATTTAAAGAACATCCTTAGTTGAATACCTCTATCGATATGCCAAGGATATCGATACACACTAACTGATATAAAAAAATAACTAAATTATAAATAAATATACTCTATGCATCTGATATATTGGCATCAATGACAACCATTAATGACAACAACATAAATAGAATGAAATTCACATTCTAATATTAGATCTTATAAGATATAAAAATGGAAGATGTGCCACTCATAGAGCCCATAAATGTTATGCACTTATGTACATATTATGCTTAGTTCTATCTCTTCTTTCTCTTTTCTTCTTTAATATTTCTTCATTTAAAGCACGTTATATTATATAGTTAGACATTCTTTCTATTCAATGTACATTGATTCATTCTTGACAAAATAATCATCTTTTTCTTGGATTCCTATTTTTTATTTCTTTTCTATAGATTAAGATATTATATTTTTTTATCTAGCATAACCTTTAGTATTCTTCATGTTCTATTTTAGCTAAATCATGTTACATTGAGTTACAAGGTCAATTAGAGAAACCATGCACAAGTTTAAATTTTACATGGGTACATTACATAATTAATAGTGTTATATGGAGACTAGGGAAACTATAACAATTTCCTCTAGGATAGGATGGCAATCAATGTGAGAATTGTGAATGGAGCGACAACAGAGCAGGTGAAAGGTGGTCAGTCAAACAAAGCATAGAGTAATAGAGCCCAGGTGAAAGGTACGTGGGATTCACAAAGACCTCATTATCATCTGCAAAGATTTCATCATGGTCATCCAATCTAGCATTCCAAGGCTTTTCAGAGATCTTGAGGGTGGGGGCATGGTCATAAGGGGAATTTTTATGCTTCGAAAGGCAGATCTGGGTTCTGATCTAAGCCTTTGCATTTTGACAATCTGACAGGAGGCAGATATGGATTTCAGTCTAGGGTTTCACATTTTGGTAATCTAACTGGCTAGAATAATTATTCTAGGGTTTCAAAATCCTCGACTACTTCTTATCACCCCAGGATTCATCCTTATTTTGATATCTATTCAGGGCCTCTCCATTTAGTTCCTATTCGTGCTTCTAATGGCTCTTTAATTGGAGATTTTGATCCTAATATTCCATCTTTTGTTTCTTGGCCTAATTCCCTACCTATTTGATCCCCTACTTTTGTCACCTCGCCAAATAATATTCCCCTTCAAATCCCTAATGATTATTCTTCACTTCCTTCTTTTTTGACTATGCCCAATAATACTCATGTTTGGGTTAATCGGGTTTCTGGAAAATAGCAAGAGTGCCCTAATTTTTTGAAGATGGATGGTTCAGGGAAAACTTTGTCGAAGCATTCTGCGGAGCTTGTTTCGGAGAATTGTGAGCCAGATCTTCACTTTGAAGATGGTATTTTGGAATCGCAAGTAGTGTATATGCACAAAAATGCACTCATTGGTAAGGTCTAGTCCCTTTTACCCATTGCTGAATTTCATTCTTGGGCTAAAAGCAATTGTTTAGGGCTTTTGGACTTATTCTATTTAGATCATGCTTCAAAAAAAAAATTTGCAATTTTTGATTCTTCAACTACTCGTAATGATGTTCTTCATCTTATTTATTAGTTTTGTGATGGTGTTGGAATTTTTTTAATAGAATGGACCCCAAATTTCAATTTGAATGATTCTGCATGTTCTTTTATGCCTTTTTGGATTGAATTGCCAGCTCTGCCTTTGGAGTATAGGGATTTGGATATTATTGAATCCATTGCTAATGAGATTGGCAAATTTATTAAGCATGATTTGACCCCTCATGAGGAATTGCATCATTCTATTAGATTTTATCTCTTTTTAGATCTTCTCAAGCCATTTCCTAATTTTATTACTCTCCCGTCCAAGTGGGGTTCTTGGAGGCAGTGAATTGTTATTCAGGATGTGCAGACTTCTTCATAGTATGCTAATCTATTAGGTCATTTTACTAATCAATGTAAGGATCCTAATTGTTCTAATTTGATTATCTATAAGGATCATACTTCTTTTCCTTCTAAATGCTCCCTGGTTCATAATCAGTCTAGTTCTTTTAAAACCCCCACTACTCAAAATGTGCACTTGATTCATATTCAGGATAATTCAGGTACTATTTCTCAAGTTCCTATTGGGGAAAATTTTCCAAAGAAACCTCATTTTGTGCCCCAACATTCTCATCTAGTCCCTCATTCTCATGATCATATAGTTGAACCAGAGGTGTCATCTCAGGGTATCAAGTCGGATGGTGCTTTGGTACTTCGGTCTTTCGTTCTGCATATGATTCCATCTCACATCTTGACCTCATTTGTTAACATGCTCAAATTTTATCTTTCCCATATCATTACATTCCTTTTGACCATTGATACTTCTCAAGCTATTGTTTTGGAAGCTAACTTGGTACTTAAATTCCTAGACTTATCAGTTTTTTATTCAATCGTTAAGTCTATGATGTTATCAAATTCCCCTATTAAAATAAAGAAAGTGACCAAAGAACATGCTACAATAATGACTATGGAAGTCATGTCTACTATTTTTCCTCAGTCTAATGTTGTTGAGGACTTCATTGTTGATCCGTTGTCTGATAGTTTGCAGCATAGTAACTATTATTTTGATAATCCGGTTGATCATTTCGAACCACTACATTCTGATAGTCTGTTGGATGACCAGTTACTTTCTACCCCCTCACCTCAAGTTCCTACTCAACATATCTCTTCATATGATGACAATTTAGTTAATTTTTTTGAGGGTTCTAATCTTCCTAAGAATTTGAGACCTTCTTTGGATGACCAATTAATTTATTCTCTTGATTGTTGAGCAGAATATTTCCCCTAATCCTGTTGTTGAAACTCCAAAGACTAGAGGTGGAAAATCTAAGGCAACTAAAGCATTGGAGGAGATTCAAGCTGGTCTTCAATCTACTTTGGATAGGAATTTGTTTGCATCTAGGAGGTGTTCGATGAGGAGGATTAAAGGTTCTCCTTGTCCTCAATGAAGATCTTATCATGGAATGTCAGAGGCATTAATGCCTCTGACAAAAGGCATAGGATTAAGGTTAGATTTGATTCTGTGCGTGCAACTATTATTTTTTTGCAAGAGACTACGTTGTCTTTGGATTATTTCAATTTGACTATGGGTAAGTGGTCTGGGTGGCAAAGTATCTATGTATCTATTGTTGGGGCTTCAGGTGGATTGGCCATTTTATAGAATAATACTGTAGTTTCTATTCAATCCTTGTAGAATGGATCAAATTGGCAATTTGTTAATGTCAGATTCTTCAATCAATCATTTTCTTATGAATGTTTATGGACCCACCCCTACTTTGGATAAGTATCATTTATGGAAATCTCTCACTTCTATTATTCAACAATACCCTGATTGTAAGTTCATCATTGCAGGTGACTTTAATGCCATTTTAGGGGCTAATGATAAAAAAGGGGGAATCTCTTCTCCTATCTATTCAATCACTGATTTCAATAATTTTGTGTTGGATAATGCCCTTTTTGATGTTTTTCCAGAGAATGGTGCTTTTACTTGGACTAATCATAGAATTGACTTTTCTTAGATAGCTGTCAGATTAGATAGATTTCTTTGCTCTCAGAGTTGGAAATTAGATCATACTTCTATGTTGGTAGAAGTCATTCCTTTTTTAGATTCTGATCATTTTCCAATTTAGCTTTCTTTTGACCTATCGTCTAATCCTACCCCCATTTCTTTTAGATCCTATTTTAAGTTTGAATCAGTCTGGTTTAGGCATCCCTCATTTCACTCCCTTCTCAATTAGTGGTGGTTGGCAGCTCCAGTAGAGGATGGGTCAATGATGTTCAAATTTTATAAAAAATTGTCTTACATTAAGAATTTGATTAAAGCTTGGAATGTGAATGTATTTTAAAACATTTTTGAAGAGAAATCCAAAGTTGAAAAGGAATTAGCTGAGATAAACCAGCAAATATTTGCTAATGGCCTAGATTCACAAACTTATATCAATTAGAAGAAACTTCAGGAATCTTGGCCTAAACTATGTGCAAGGGAGGAAGAATATTGGAGACAAAAGTCTCAAGCATTATGGTTGAAAGCAGGTGATCATAACACAAAAAAATTTCATGCCTCAACTAAGTAGAGGAAGGTGGCCAAATCCATTTTCTCTATTAAAGATGAGCTGGAAAATTTAATATCTAATGAAAATGGTATTCAGGAGGAAGGTGTATAGTTTTTTTCAAATCTCCTATGTCCTTCTTCTTCCTATCCTATTGATGAAGATAAACTTAATTTTGTTCTTAATGTTATTCCCACCTTGATTACTCCTATTGATAATCTATCTTTAATGGTGTCCTTTACATTGCTTGAAGTTAGGTTGGTTGTTTTCTCCCTTTCACCAGATAAGGTTCTAGGGCCTGATGGGTTTACGGCTCTTTTCTTCCCAAAAACCTAGGATGTTATCTGCCATGATCTTCTAGCTGTTCTTGAAGAGTTTAGAAAGCATACAGCAATGCTAGAAAATGTTAATGCCACAAACATTGTCCTAATCCCTAAAAATAATGACCCCCAATCTTTTGCAAAATTCAAACCCATTTCACTGTGTAATACTATTTATAAAATTATTACAAAAGCAATCTATTTAAGGTTGCAACATCTTATTCCCAAGATAATTTCTTCTGAGCAGGGGGGTTTTTTCCCAGGATGGGAAACTATGGATGGAACCATTTTGGCTCATGAAACTCTTCATTCCATTCATGAGTTCTCTACTTCATCTTTTATTGTTAAGCTAGATATGATGAAAGCTTATGACAAATGGAATTGGTCCTTCCTCATTAAGGTTCTGCTAAGTTTGGCTTCTCCAAGAAATGGTGTAAATGGGTTGAAGATTGTATTTCTGGTGCTCATTTTTCTATCATAATTAATGGGGTTCCTGCTGGTTACTTCCCATCTTCCCAAGGTGTTAGGAAAGGTGATCCTCTTTTGCCATGCCTTTTCATCTTAATGGATGAAGCTCTGAGTCATTTTATTAATGCTTATCATCCTTCCAATCTCTAGTTGGGTGTAAAAATCCAAAATACATCTATTTCAATTACTCATTCCCTCTTTTCTGATGACACATTATTGTTTGGATCAACTTCCATTAGTGAAGCAAAGCAAGTTAAGAAGGTACTTGATATGTACACTCATGTTTCAGGTCAAAGAATTAATGCTCAAAAATTAAAATTCTATACCTTTCATATGGACCCTAAGCTATCATATAAGATTGTTAATGTGTTAGGATTTTCCTGTGATGATCTTCCTTCTACATACCTAGGTATTCATTTTTTTATGGGACAAAATAAACCTTCCTTTTGGCAGGGAGTTATTAATCACATCAAAGCCTGCATTCTTACCTAGAAGGCTAAATGGTTGTCTCTCTCAGGTAGGATCTTTCTAATTAAATCGGTCCTATCAACTATTCCAAATTATTATTTCTCAGTCCTGCAAGCTCCCGAGTCAATTCTTAGTCAAATGGAAAGTCTTAATAGGGAATTCCTTTGGACTACTAATATGGCAAGGCAGAAGAAGATTCCCCTTATTTCCTTATCTAACATGTCTTTGACTCCTCCTACTGGTGGAGTCGGTCTTCATGACCTCTCTAACAGGAATCTAGCCTTTGGTGGTAAATTGGTGTGGAATATGTATTCTCATCCTCACATTAAGTGGTGTCAATTGATGCAACAAAAATATTTAGATAATTCAAATCCTGCTAGGATTATCTCTGCTTTGGATCGCCCAATGGGGTCTACCATTTGGAATTTTATGATGAAGTCTAGGCATATCATCACATCCCAGGTTTCATGGGAAGTTCATAATGGAGAATCTATTAGATTTTGTCTTGATTCATGGAATGGATGTCCTCCTTTAGTATCTTTGGACTTTTTTAGTGATGTTTGGGAGATTGCTTCTTCTAATTGGGGATCTTTTTTAATTAATTATGTTTTTGTAGTTCACATTCATTCTGGGCTCGTTATTTGGAAGGACTTTCATGAGCTCCCAATTGATGATCACAAGGCTTCTAGTGCAAACCAATTGCTCCTATAAAGGGTGGTATTTTTATCCAGGGCTCAGGATCAACTTTTTTGGATTCCTTCAGAGAATGGCTCAGATTCTGTTAAGCAAGGATATGAGCTACTACAATCACTACAAAGAAATGCTATTAAACATAGAGCTTTCTCCTTTTGTTGGCATTCTGTTGTTCTTCCTAAAGCGGGTTGTTTTTCATGGTTAGTTTTGAAAAAAAGAGTCCTTACTAGTGATAGATTATTTAGACTTAATATTGCAGCCCCTTTTCAATGTGTCATTTGCAACCAAGAATTAGAGTCAGTTGATCATCTCTTTTTAAATTGTCCATTGGCCCAACTCTGTTGGTAGTTTGTGTTGCAAAAACTAAATTTTCCTATGCCTCTCCCTTTTGGAATCTGGGTTTTGTTTCAATCCTGGCCTATTTTGTTTTATAAATCAATGTTTTCATGTATTTGGATTGTTATTCCATCACTAGTTTTGTGGTCATTATGGTGGGAAAGAAATAAGAGGATTTTCTGCAGTCAATCTTCATCTTTTGAATCTATTCTCTTGCCCTTAGAAAGATCTATTGTGGAAGTTGTTAATGCTTATTCTTGCAAATTTAAGGGTGGTCGAATATTCTCATCTTGGGATAACTTTGTGGTGAAAATTTTTTAAGGGGTTATTATTTCCATCACTCCCCTTTCCCTTGTGCCCTAAGGATACATCTTCTATTAGATCACAAGTCAAGTGGACCCCTCCCTAATAGGACTTTATTAAGCTTAATTTTGATGGTGCTTCTAAAGGAAATCCAGTAAATTTAGGTATTAGTTTTGCTCTTCGAGATTCCTCTAGATCTATTCTTTGTTTTGAGGCTCATCCTATTCCCCCTAAGACAAACAATTTAGCAGAGGATCTAGATTTTTTGCATGGTCTCTCTACCGCTAAAAAGTTATAATACAATTCTCTCCATATTGAAGGAGATTCTTCAGTGATTGTTAATGCCTATATCTCCAGGCATGCTTTCTCCTAGAAAATTCTCTATGTTCTAGAACAGATCTGGTCCCTGCTAGATTCCTTATCTGAGTGTTATATATCACACATTTTTAGAGAGGGAAACAAGTTAGAAGATGCTCTCTCTAAACTTGGATCAGAGGGATGCACCTTACTATTCCCCTCCAAGTTAGTTTCCTCTAAATCTCATCCTTCTATTTTCAAAATTATAGATTTTGAGTTGATCTCTTCACCATGTTTGTAACTTGATACTTGGTTGGCATATTTTCATGACTGATTGGTTTGGCTTGCTTTAATATTCCCTTTCTAGATATGTGTGCTTAGTATTTGTATGATGTTTTTGTCATGATCATTGGTCATGCTTTGTACTTTGCAGCAGGCTTCATGGCATAAGAAAGGTTCATATTTTGAGTTCGTGCCTTTGATTTTGAAATTTGTTTATGTCATCTAATTAATTGGGATGTTTGTTTCATTATTATTCTCCTAACCAGTCTGTGCCACTAATGCTTTCGATTTGACTAGTTATTATGATTTTCAATTTGAGTTCGTGCCTTTGATTTTGAAATCTATTTATGTCATCTAATTAATTAGGATGTTCATTTCATTATTATTCTCCTAACCAATCTGTGCCACTAATGCTTTCGATTTGACTAGTTATTATGATTTGCGATGCCTTAAAATCTTTAGTTGATGCTATGTTTATTTCATGATAGCTCCATTACATGTGGTGTGGATTTTTTAAATCTACTATCTGGTGTGGTTTAATGGATGTGTATGATCCCATGCTTCATCAATCTTTTTTGCATTTATCCTTCCTTTCATTCCCTTTGTGCATTCCTATATATTAATGTTTACATTGCTATGCTTTGCTCTATGTAACGTGTTGTATTTGGGTAACTCTTTTCTCTGGTTATTTTATGTAATGGCTTCTTCAAGATTTGTGAATGAATTCAAACCTTTGAACTTAAGGGTTTCCATACCCTCTAATGAATTGGAGCTACCATTTGAAGGTAAAATCTCGGATGAATTGCTTGATTCTATGTTCTATGTTCACTGTCCAAAATGTTGAAGGTGCATTCATCGTTTAATTGGGGAATCTATTCTGTCTCCAAGCTCTAAGAGAATTGTATTTCCCTCAAAGATAATCTCTATATTTTGTTCTATATTTTTGGATCTTTCTCAATCTTGGTCATTATTGTATCATGTGCTAATACTATTATCTGGCCTAATTTTATTCAGAATGACAAATTGTTGGCTATTGTTCAAGGGTATAATTTGTGGGAAGGAGAAGAATGCGTGGGTGATATCTTTCCATGTCACTTGATGTTGACCTCGGATAAGTTTTTTTTGATCTATGGGGAAATTAAAGATTTCATTGATTCCTCCTCTATCAAACCTCTGGATTTCATTATTCATAGGAACTCAATTGATGCTTCTTATCGGGGAAAGGAATTTTCAAAAACATATGTCATTTTGGGTCTTCTGGCTCATTCGGAGGCAATTTCTCATGCTAACCTCTCTCCTCAAGATGCCTCCTCTGCTATTGAGGGAAGATCCTCTACTTTGGCTCTGGTTGATTCATCAGTTCCTTTGATAAACCCTGAATTGGAACCAGCTAGAGGAAATCTTCCTCCATCTCAATGTTCTGTGGATAACTTTGTTGATCGTTCTTCTATTCATGCAGAGGCTGGTAGGATTTGGAGTTCACTATTTTTTTCTCATCTATCTCACCTTGTGGATGCCACTGTGCAGTCTTAGGAATAATTTCATTACATCTTTGTTTGTTTATCTTTTATTATTGTGAAGCTTCGATCTCTCCTTTTTGGTGTGTCACTGTTAATCTCTATTGAGAATTTAAGGTTGTCATTAGTATCAAAGGATAGTAAACAGGTTGATCGGTTACTTATATTGAGTCGGTGGGTAACCAGAAGTAAGATAGAGTAGTTGGTAAAGCCTTTTCATCAAGCACCAGTGACACTGACACCAACAGTTAGTAAACACTGAGCATCACAGTATACACAGAGTAGATTATACAGTGTTTACTGATGATCATAGAAAATGGCATAGTAATCTAAAATGGCACATTCTTCTATGTAGATGGTTACAATAGATCATAAAATGGTTTACCAAGATTAAGGAGCATTTATTGTAAAAGATGTTCATTAAATGTAATGTTTATCTTATTGTAATAGTTGATCTAGGTTTATTTTGCACCATAGATCTTAGGGTTATGATTATTTTTGTAACCTAATTTTTTGCTAAAGTAACAAAAATAGAACACTATATATTTGGTATGTTTGCACCATTTTAGGAGGTTGGTGAACTAATATTTATGAATCACGGAGCACTTGAAGACATTGCCTAACTTCAAGACAATAAGTTTACCAAGTAGAACAGAGTACAGAGGATATCAGATTAAGCAGAATCAAAGAAGGCTACCGAGCAGAACATAGCAAAGAATCATCACAGTCAAGGTGATATTTTATGAGCATTTATTGATCTATTTTTAGACAATTGAGTTGTCAACTAAGAAGATAATTGCCTATTACTTTCTGACAATTGTGATAGAGTTTTTGATAAAATCTCTTAACAAGGTAGACTTAACAGTCTTATGTAAATCTCTTAACTGAGTACACACTTCATTAGTGTTGTTAAAATCCTATAACTAAGTAGATCTATCTGATCTAATGTGTTACTCCTAACAGGGTAAGATCACCAAAAGTGATCAAAACTTGTAGCCTTAACAGGCAAACCTTTTCTATCTGCAGTAGTGAAGAATTTGTGGGTGTCATCCCCACTGCAATTTTTACCTTCTTACAAGGGTTTCTGCGTTACCAAAATACTTGTGTTATGTGATTGTCATATTGATTTCATGTTGTTTACTTTTTCAAGTTAACTAGATGATTGATTTATGCAATTATATTCAAGTTATTTTGATTGGTTATCACAGTATACAATTATAGATCTAAAAGGTTTTTACAAGTAAAGTTTTTGAAGGCACTGATTCACCCCTCCCCTCTCAATACCTATCTCTCCTAATTCCAACAATTGGTATCAGAGCTTAGTTCTCTTGTTGAACAGTCTAACCACTGAAGGGTAAATATCTAAGTCATGGAGAGATACAAGCTTGACAAGACTATTGAGAATCAGAAGATACAAATACAGATGTTTGTGGAATAGTATAAACAAGCCAAGGAAGAACTAAAGAAATTACTGGTTGAAAGGAAGAACCTTGCAATTTAGCTAAATGAAATTAGTTATCGTGAAGAACCTATTGATGAAATATTTGATCATAGTGGATCAAGCTTTGGAAGCATCTCTGACAGATCTGAAAGTATAATCACTGACTTATCTGAAAAGAATCAGCATCTATCTGAGCAAGTGAAAGCACTTCAAATCTATCATGAATCTCAGATGGTGAGAATGGTGGAAATCATAAATAATGCAAGACAAGCTGAACAAGATCAGAATCTGGCTATTAAAGACCGAAGATTGATGACTAAACAACTCCAAGAAAAAGAAAGTGAAATACAGAGACTCACTGATTGTCACTTCCAAGTATCAAATCAGGTGATGATAGTTAATTAAGAAATGAATCGAGTAAATGGAGAATTATCAATAAGACTTGAAGATGTTGCAATACTCAGAGAAGACAATGAAAAATTGAGAAATGAAATAAAGATACAAAAGCAACATAATGAAATGATGAAGATAGCTGAGGAAAGTTCTAAAAAGATTGAAGATTTCCTGACTAATCAGAGAAGATTTGGAAGCAGAACCAGTATAGGCTACACAGATGAAGGAGAATCATCACAACAAGCTAAAAAAGTAAAAAACAATCAAATTCAGAAGCCTAAAGTGTTGATGTGTTATCACTATGGAAAACTAGGACATACATCGAATGTGTGTAGAAGCAAAGCACAAGGTAAACCTCCTGTCATTCCTAAATTTAATGGATATTGTTATTACTGTGGTAAGTTTGGACATCCAACTTATGAATGTAGAGCTAAGAAGAATGACATTGCTAATAATACTACTGAGGAGAAAATATGCTACACCTACAATAAGTATGGACACACTGCAAGGGACTACAAGGCAAAAATGAAACAAGTCTGGACACCTAAAGAGAAAACACAGTGAAATCCATATCAACCGAAGAGACAAGGTAATTCATATGTTTGGGATTATAATACATGTAATAATTATGTTGTATGTGGTCAGTATGGACATATTGCAGAAAACTATTACAAAAAGAGTCGAATTGGACAATCAAGAAACTGGACAAATGCAGGAATGGCATGTATGCACTATCACAAGGTCGGTCATTTAAGCAAGAAGTACAGAGACTGAGCACCAGATGAAAACCATATATTTGAGAGTGGATATAACATTGCATAAATTATGAAGTTAAGGAACACAATGTGGAAGAAGGCATCTAATGAGAATGCTTAGTCAAGTAACACTATCGGTGAAACCTCATCCACTGGATTCGGTACCTCCACTTAAGATGGCAATGGTATGTATGGAACTAACATTTTAAATGATCACATTTTACATATAGTTCCTTATATATGATGTAAAAATACCAAATCTACATGAATAAATATGCACTATGGTTTATGTGTTATGAGTTTACAAATGTCACACAGTCGGTAAAAGAAGAAATGTGAGTTGGTTACCCATTGGTAATCACTATACAAGGTTAACCAACAATAGTACAAATCGATGAAGAAACTCTATGTTAACTGAGCAAAGGAAACTGTAGACATTACCAAGTGGATAGCTATTTCATACCAAAAGTTAGGTCACACATTTCATGCACTAAAGTTTGAGCGAGAATATCGAAAAGTCTATATATATACGCACGAAACAAAGTTCATTGTTACATTGCAATTTTGAAGAAAAGAGATTTTACAGAGAAGAGTTTGAGCTAAAGATTTTTAGAAAAGATTCAAAAGCTACTGTAGATCGAACCAACAACAATTCTTCGATGATATCAAGTAAGTTCATCTACCTACCGAACATTGGTTATCTATTGCTTGCCAAAACCCTAGAAACAATTTATGGCATCAACATCAACTGCAAGCAAATCACAAAACATTGAAGAGGAAGTAGAATTAATTGTAAGGGCACATTTCACCGAGGACAAATTTAAACCACATCCCAAGGTAGTAGCACAAACAGATGATATGGGCACATTCTCAAGTATTCCAGATAGGGTTTTGTTAACAGAAGATGTTAGGGCCTATATTCACTACAAAATTGGAGAAGTATGTGATTTTGAGACCATTGTTGTTTATCAACAAGTTTGTGGACCGGATGGAAAGATTAAATTCAAATACAAGAAGATTGGGGAGTTAGGGTTATTATGTTTTACATACTTCCCACAATCTTTCAAAAATGACTGGATAAGAATCGTGCTGAGCAAATTTCATGATGGAAAATTTTGGTTGGACAAACCTATTGAGGTCACAAAGAAGATTATCAGTAGGGTTACTGGGTACCCTACAACCGACAAAGCCAAAGCCTTTCAAAGTTTGTCTCATCCTGATGTTGAAAAGAACATTGGAGCTCAATGGGATGGTAGGGCACTAAAAATTTCAACCATCACAGACCCAATGGTAAAATTCATAGAACATGTCATTGGGTACAAGATATTTCAATCTAGTAGACCAAACAGTGTACCCTATAGCATCGTGGACATGGCATATAAAATTTTCAAGAAAGATCACCAGGTAGATCTTGCCAAACTCCTACTACATCAACTACAAGATAATATGAAGACAATAAAAGAAAAGAATTCCAATACATGTAAGTATGGATCACTGCTTGTCTGTACATTTCTCTATTTGCAAAAATATGTACTTGGTATCGGTAAAGTAAACTAGCAATCAGACAAACTGATAACTGCACAAATTGGTGAAATGATGCAAAGTCTAGGAGATAATCTAAATAAGGAATTTAATGCATATTTCAAGGAATTTCAAGAAAAAATGCAACAAAGGAGTAGAATTCCAAGGGAATTAGTGAGAAAATTTGAAGATGACATGTTTTGTAGTCAGCATAGACCACTCTATGATAAAGACAGTAGAACCAAGAACAAAATGGTTAGCATCGATGGGATATGAAATGAACCATGATTTCTCTTTGAAATATATTAATGCATTACTGGCATTACCGATAGACATAACTGCCAGTAGGTTTGGCGTATATGAGGAAGCTAAGTCACGAATCACTATAGACATAGAGATCGAAAAAATGTCTAAAAGGGCGAAGAAAATGAGAAAAGATCTCACAACAAAATATGGAAATGCATCCGACTCATCTAAGGAGTCACCGGTTAAAGAAACAACTGAAGGTTAGTTATAGTTGGCTAACAAGCCCTATGATAGTGAAGAGACCGAGTCAGACAAAGAAAAGGATCACACATCGGTTTCTCCCACCAATGTTGAATAGGAAATGCAGTTACCAGAACCTGAAGGAGTAAGGACATGTTCGTCAACTGTAGCATAATCTACTGAGAAAGAACAAGTGGTAAAAGTAGCAAAAAGAAGAGCAGCTACCCCGATGAAGAAATACATAAAGAGAAAGAACATGAAGGTAGCTGAAACACCGAAGAAAAAGAGGAAATACATAAGAAGTAAAGAAGATATAGAGGAGACTGACATAGAAAATGATCCTAATCAATATAAGTTAGTTCGTAATAGGGAAAGCACAATAGAA
Organism: Chamaecyparis obtusa; assembly: GCA_027943335.1. Classification (NCBI taxonomy): domain Eukaryota; kingdom Viridiplantae; phylum Streptophyta; class Pinopsida; order Cupressales; family Cupressaceae; genus Chamaecyparis; species Chamaecyparis obtusa. The sequence continues at coordinate 563,203 of BSBK01004925.1, read as the reverse complement.
GAAATAATTGAAGATATCATTGAGAATGGAAATCTTACAGATCCAGGCATAGGAAAATTTGACACCATGTCAATTAAGGACAAGATAAAGCTAGAACATGCTACCATCCATATGATGATTAAATTTAAGAGAGTACAAATGGAATTCGCATGTCAATTGCTAAAGGAACTTGATGACAAAATAAATGATAGATGGGCTATTGCACTAGATACAAAGAAAAGGAAAAGAGAAAGATCATTAAGTCATGCAGCCTCACACTTTAGCTATGCTATTGTAAGTGAATACATGACAAAGTATTAGGCTAGATTTCTAGTCAAGAATAGAGCTATGTAGATAATGGATGAGAATGTGGGTGATATGGATGTCACATGTGATTCTTTGTGGACATCAATTTTGAAAGCAGAAGAGAAAGCTAAACATGAAGCATTCCTAAAACTATCTAAGAAGAGACACAGTTCAAAAGGTAAAGGTATTTTCATCGAGGATAACAAAGGAAAGAATAGAGGACACCGGTATATTAGTTACCGAGGTAATTGATATCATCGAACAAAAGGAAGAAATAAGAATTTCACAAGATGCACTGGATCAAGTAAAGATCCACTTGCAGAAGAAAACCGATGATGATGCACTCATTGAGGACATCACTAATGGTGATCCTAATGATGAAGATGATGAAGATGTGACAATTGCACCAAACAAAGATGAAGCATTAGACACTAATAGTGTGCTCACATCTCTATCGAGTGAACTACCTATACTTGTAGAGGTAGTTGAAATAATTTCACAAGTACAACCTGATGCCTCACATCCTAACAAAAATAAAGATACAACTGGGATACAAGCACCTGAGTAACCTACAGAGACAAATGAGCCTACCAAAATAGAGGCATGGTCTACAGAAACAAAGGAACCAGAAGAAACAAAGTTGACCGAGGTGAACCCACCTGACACTACAATCAAGACTCCCACACCATCTATCAAGGAGTAGAAGAAGGATGATATGGTGTCAATTGGGAAAGATACTCTGAAAAGTGGAGAAAAATCTATTATTCTTAGTGAGAAGAAGTCACCTCTTGCACAAAAGAAGAAGAAGAAGAAAGCCAAAGGGCCAGTCACCATTGATGAAGTCATAATTATACCAGAATGTGACCCAAGAACCCTAAGCCCCGAGGAACTAAGTAGATATGGGGAGCTATGTTCAAGGAAAGTGGCACAAGAAGAGTTAAGGCAAGAACACAAATGAAAAGAAGTGTTAAATGATGTGAGGGATATTCTACAATAGATAGTACCAGAGACAAATATTGATGAGAATACTCCCATCATAGATCAACTTGCTACACTCACCGAAAAAATCAATGCCCCTGATACAGATGCAGACAAAAGAATAGAAGAAAGGGCAGAATCAAGGATTCAGGACAAATTGGCAGAAAGGATTAGCACAAAAGTGGCACTAAACAAGGTAAAATTATCTGAGGTCATTACCGAGGTAAAATCTATCACCTAGATAATCTGTCAATTTCTAATTAAGCTTTGTACTTCAGACACCTTCACTGAAGAAGTCAGTGAAAAGATAAAAGGTTTAGAAGTAGAGATAAAGTTGAGTACACAAGCAGCTATTGCTGAGCCAACTACTTTCTTAAAGCATATTCACTGAGTTTAGGAACTCCGGTGGCTGATAGCAGATTTAAGAAAATAAGAACCACACATCACCGATCAGGTTACACAGTTACAGAAAGAACTCATTCCTTACCTAAAACTTTTTGAAGCACATATTGTCAAAGTTGAACAACTTGTCGCAACACCAAAGATTTTGATGTTAGATAATATCTTTGACATGCATGCACAAGTTGGTCTTGAGCATATTGCTTTTACCAACTTGAAAGAGGAGTGGGACAACCTCTTGGAGTCTATCAAGAAAATCCATCAAAACAATTTTGATAAGATGTAAGTATACATTATATTTTTTTTGCATTTGGCATTATTATCAAAAAGGGGGAAAACATGTATATGCCAAATAAGTATAGTTTTGCTATGTATATTACATACTACCAGGAGCATGCACTGAGGGGGAGTACTTTGTACTTAGAAATTTTTGTTGTGGATATGAATATGTATATGGCAGAGACATAAGGAATATATAGAAACATTTTGTCTATATACATTCAAAGTTTTGATACTAATGCCAAAGGGGGAGATTGTTAATCTCTATTGAGCATTTAAGGTTGTCATTACTATCAAAGGATAGTAAACAGGTCGATTGGTTACTTATATTGAGTCAATCGGTAACCAGAAGTAAGACAAAGTAGTCGGTAAAGCCTTTTCACTGAGCATCACACAGTCTACCGAGCACCAACAAAACTAACACCGATGGTTAGTAAACATCGAGCATCGCAGTATACACTGAGCAGATTATACAGTGTTTACCGATGATCATAGAAAATGGCATAGTAATCTAAAATGGCACATTCTTCTATGCAGATGATTACAATAGATTGTAAAATGGTTTACCAAGATCAAGGAGAATTTATTGTAAAAGATGTTCATTAAATGTAATGTTTATCTTATTGTAATAGGTGATCTATGTTTATTTTGCACCGTAGATCTTAGGGTTATGATTATTTTTGTAACCTAATTTTTTGCTAAAGCGACAAAAATAGAACACTATATATTTGGTATGTTCGCACCATTTTAGGAGGTTGGTGAACTAATATTTATGAATCACAGAGCACTTGAAGACATTGCCTAACTTCAAGACAATCAGTTTACCGAGTAGACCAGAGTACAAAGGATATCAGATTGAGCAAAATCAAAGAAGGCTACCGAGTAGAATAGAGCAAAGAGTCATCACAGTCAAGGTGATATTTTATGAGCATTTATTGATCTATTTTTAGATAATTGAGTTGTCAACTAAGCAGATAATTGCCTATTACTTTCTGATAATTGTGATAGAGTTTTTGATAAAATCTCTTAACAGAGTAGACTTAACAATCTTATGTAAATCTCTTAACCAAGTACGCACTTCATTAGTGTTGTTAAAATCTTATAACTAGGTAGATCTAGCTGATCTAATGTGTTACTCCTAATAGGGTAAGATCACCAGAAATGATCAAAACTTGTAGCCTTAACAGGCAAACCTTTTCTATCTGCAGTAGTGAAGAATTTGTGGGTGTCATCCCCACCGCAGTTGTTACCTTCTTACAAGGGTTTCTGCGTTACCAAAATACTTGTGTTATGTGATTGTCATATTGATTTCATGTTGTTTACTTTCTCAAGTTAACTAGATGATTGATTTATGCAATTATATTCAAGTTATTTTGATCAGTTATCATAGTATACGGTTATAGATCTGAAAGGTTTTTACAAGTAAAGTTTTTGAAGGCACTGATTCACCCCTCCCCTCTCAGTACCTATCTCTCCTAATTCCAAAAGTCACAGGTTGTTTCGGTCAGTTGGGATTATATTCCTATCGGGTGTTGCTCTATGGTCAATGATGATTTTGTTCGCTTCATCGTTGGGGATTGCTATAACTCTATATCATTTTTTATGATCCTTCATTTTCATAACTATTTATCAGCTACTGGAAAATTTTGATGTACATTTAGGTAGGGGCCTTTGCTTATATGTAAATATTTCTTTATTATCTTGTAAGGGTTTTTGGGTTGATGGGTGCCCCTACCTAATTAATTATTATTTATTTTATGATAAGGTAGGGGTCGTGGATTATTGCATATATCCACCCCTTATTCCTGACAGGGGGTTAGGAAGGATGGATATTTGAATTTATGATGGGATTTTGTAGCTAGGATCACAAACTGAAAGGTTTGCAGATTTGTCTGCTTTGTAAATGTGGGTAACGAACGGAGTTTTTCTTTTCTGGTTCTTTTCTTTGAGAACCCTTTTTTTAACTAGTTTTATTAATATAAATATAAAAATTTTGCAAAAAAAAAAAATTAATAGTATTATATAATTAATAATATTTTTGTTTGATTAAATTGCACATGAATCAATTTAATTATTATTTGCATTGGTTCTCAATTAAATCATAATGGTATTAAACGAGACATATAAGTTCATTGTCATAGGCTTGTTATTCTAATCAAAGAAATAAAAATATATTATTTCTTATATTAAACTAAGAGAAGTATGATAAAATGTTCAATACATCATCAATCATATATGCATGGGTAAAAGCACAATAAGTTGTCACCCTTTTACAAAGGAAAATGCTAACAACACCAAAACTGAAAAACTTCAAGGGCATAAAAGTCACATTTCTATTTAGAATTTGAAGATGATGTAAACTAATGAAATGTGTGAAATAGGATGAATTTTATGGCTATATTTTTAAAAATTAATTTGGACAAAAATTAATATATTTTTTAAAATTTTTTAGGTCTATTTTTCATTTCCTGAAAAATAATGCAAATCAGGGGGTCTACTTCCCGCCAGATCACTATAAGTAAAACATTATTTTTTCTTCCAATTTAAAAATATATTTTAGATGACATGTATATCTAGTGTAGGAAAAAAGAAATAAGTGTTTTTGATCTATAATTTTCCCATTATAAGTATCGAAAGTCGAACTTACCTGAAATCAACAATTTTTATCTCCTGCCACTTTTCCCCTATCAAAACTATACCAAAAATCAAATAAATTATATATTCTTGAAGACTCTCTTCTCTAGTGTCTTATATAATTTTAAATTTTTTTTGAATTGATTTAGTATTTTTTATATTTTCTGAATCAATGACTTCTCAAAGCTTAATATACGTACATGTAGTTTTTAGAAAATTTGTTTAACATTTTTTAAATAAAATAATATAAAATTTATATGTCTAGAATCGTCCAAGATCTAGAAAAGGGTACTTTTAGTTTTTCAAAATTTTCTATTTTCAGAAGAGAAAGGAACACCAGAAGTGCAAAATTCTGCATTCTTTTTATTTTTTAAGGTTTGGCTGCCAACTTGGCATGCCACGTAGGATGACTCGGCCAAGTCTAACTCGATCGAGTACCTGAACGGGTCGGGCCCCCCACGAGTGGTTGCGTGGGTGACACACCCTTTCAAATTGAAGGCTATATATAAAAGTTATATATATATATATATATATATATATATATATATATATATATATATATATATATATATATATATATATATATATATATATATATATATAGATATATCAATTGTGAATTTTAATTCCTTTTTTAGGATATAAGGAGTTTTTGAAGCTAGGAGGCATTTTTTGGGGGAAGTTACAAAGACATTTTGTTTTTGGAGGAGTGTGAAGGCAAGTTTTTCAGTGACGAAGGAGTAAAGAAATAAAAAAATTCTTGCTTAGATATTTGAGCAATGGGAAATAAAAGGACTAGAATAAGGAAATATGATCATAAAAGGGATGACCAAATGTAAGGTCATACAAAACTTGACAAAGAGAAACCGATTGATGTTGAAGAAGAACATATTGATGTAGAAGGTGCAACTCAACTAGGGGACCTGATATTGGTAGAAGTCAAAGTACACATATTTATCCTACAATGCAAAATTTGATAGACATGAATGAGGAATCACTTATTAATCAAATTGCACCAAAGCACATGGTACCTGAAAGCACTATTAAATTGCATCTCAAAAACATGTGGATGAAATATTTTGAGAGTAAATCTTTGGTGGGAAAAGCACAATTGTTTGTGAAGTTATTCAGGAAAAAAGAAATGACTCTAATTTTGGAGTTGTTGGGTATTGATAATAGGAAAATTGTAGGAGTTCAAGTAAAAGAGAAAATAATTCAAAATTTACAAGATGCATTGAACGTTACTAACAGGGCAAATCATAAAGGATCGGATTCAAATGCGGCTAGAAGAGTGTTGATGACTATGATTGCCAGTAAGAGATTGACACATAGAAATCAAGTTCGATCAATTTCTGATTTACTCAAGGTATCTCGAAGAACTATTTAGAGATATATTAGGAAGAGAAATATGTTGTATATGGACATTGAAAAGAATTGGGTACAGATTTGTAGAGTTCCTCGTAAAGACATAATTTCTAAAGATGTAAGAAGATGGGTCATTGATTTTTGGACCAACCACTCTCATGTTTCTTCCAATATAAGGGACATAGATACAAATGGAAGATGAAGAGACCGGTATGAACATTTCACACCCAAAATATTTTGTCAATACTACACAAAGTGAATTATTTGAAGCATTCAAATATGAATTTTTAGATGTGAAAATAGGTCAGAGAATGTTTTAAATGTTGCACCCTTGCTTTGTATGCATAAATAAGGTTCGTGAAACATGTTGTTGTTGAAACCATGTTGAGTTTCACTTATACTTGCAATCATATAAAAAGGTGATGGCAGTACTTAATCTAGATATGGTTACTGGAAGTACAACATAATTTGTAAAGTCCATTTTATGTGATAAATCAGAAGACTCGAATGAATTCAATGTCTAGTGTATAAAAATGAATGTAATAATTGTGGAAATTTACAAAAAATTTCTTTATAATTTTTGATAATATTGATGTTACAACACCAGTCCAGTGGAAGAGATTTGAATATGAGACATACCAAACGAAGAAAGGAGGTGAATCAAAAAAATTTACATTAAAGTCCAAAGTGAATTACTGTACCTTTAGTTCATGGACAAATTTTGATCTATGGTTTATCCACATATCCAACATTGTCATGGTGCACAATGGCAAGCTAAACAGTTTCATGATTCTAAAAATTGTTTCCCAATTGGTTGTATTCTTTCAATTGTAGATTTTAGGGAGAACTATACATTTTCCCCTCAAAAAGATCTCCAGAGTCAATAGTATCATTCTGATCAAGTTGTAATATTTGTGCATGTGACCTATAGACATGCACAATTCAATTTGGATGAGATATAAAGTATAGATCAAAATGAACGTATTATCATCAAGGAGGTTCATTTCTATATTAGCGATGATAGGGTTCATGATAGGAGCTACGTAGCTCATTGTTTCAGCATATTTTTTAACAATCTTGCGAGTCATGGGATAAATGCTTCACAACATTGGATCTGGTCTAATGGGTGTGTAGGTAAGTACATGCATTATAAACTTTCTTTTATATTCTTTTAATTATATATATATATATATATATATATATATATATATATATATATATATATATATATATATATATATATATATATATATATATATATATATATAATTTATTTAAATAAAGGTTAAATTTTCATGTGTGTGTACATTTTTGTAAATCTAAATTGTACGTCAATTTAAGTCTACAAAAGCCTTTAATTAGTTAGCCATGGAACATGCTAGACACAATGTTAAGTTTCTTTGGAACTTCTTTGAAAGTGGACATGGAAAAGGAGAGCATGATGGAGTAGGAGCATGTATGAAGCATGCACTTAGACAACATGAGCTTCAAGGTACATACATTTTATACTCAACTTGCTTACTCACTCCTATTTAACTTTACATTACATGTACACATATTCTTTAATCTTCATTTGCTAGAAATAAACTTATCATATGTATATACTAAATTGTTAAAATTATATCTAGGTAACATGATAGAGAATTCAAAGAAATTTGTTGAATGGTGTCGAAATCATTATGCTACTCAAGACACAAAATACAAAAAATGTTACTTTTGGGAAGTGATAGGTAAATTTAAAACTTTCACTTTTCAAACCCAAATTCTAAAAATGATGTATTATACCTATCACATGTGTTTTAACTTGTTGTGTCTATATATATAGCATACAATGTATACATATGTTGCATTTCACATTTTTCATAATTGAACTAAGATATATCAATCCATCCAATCTAGATCTCAATCAATTGAATCCTTACAATTGTCAATCAATTGTTGGAATTAGAAGTTTGCATCAAGTGATGACTACAGGACAAAACAAGCCTCAACTGATTCAACTAGGAGATAAATTATGCTTTTTTGAAGATTATCTTAACAACAACACAATGATTCAATGTGTTAATATTGAAAATGGATATGTTTCACAATGGGATAAAAAAGAGTTAATCAGAATACCTCCTTATGAAGATGATGACAATGACATAGACATCCATAATCCTATATATTCATTTGACTATGAACGTGTTTCTGATTTAGTTGTTATAGGTGCATGTTTCTAATTTCTAGTTACATTAAATGTGCATGTTTCTATATATATACAATTTATTCTTGAGGTTTATAAAAAACTTACATAAATATAAATTGTACAGGTGATATTTTTGTTGTTGTTGTGGATCCCGAGAATGTAGAAGGTGTAGAATATTATCTACTAAGATGCACCAATGAAAAATACAAGTTGCCTGAAGAAATTGTAGATGGTGATGGACAATAATATCTGACTGGTTTGGTTGTTATTGAAGGCACCTATTATCAACAAGCTAAAATCAACAAAAATGGAGTTTAATTTATTGAATACATGCCTAGACAGAGAGTTATACATTATATTCACTTGGTTAATATACAAACAAAATTGCAGTTTGAAACTGTGCCAAAAAAAGGGTTACATGGAAACCAAAAGTGGAAGTTGCCTATTGAAGAGCATGAAAAACTTTTGGAGATAATAAAGGATAGAGAGGATCTAGACTACATGTATCAGGATCTTTAACTTGAAGGCTTTTAATTTGTGCATACTTAAAAATACTATTTGAAACTTACAAACTATAAATGATTTAAAATTCATGATTAGATTGAATTTATATTGATTAAACCTAAATCAAATTTTAATGATTAGCCCAAGTGAACAATAAATACTTTTTCTAGTCTATGTTTCTAAATTGATTAGATTGATTAGATAGGTAAATTAAATTTTAATTGATTAGAACTTTCAATACTTTTTAATTGAATTTTAATTGATTAGAACTTTCAATACTTTTTTCAATTGATTAGAATAGATCAAGATTCTAGATCAAGAATAATTCCACTCTATATTAGAAATTGATTATATTGATTCTAGGTAAATTGAATTTTAATTAAAGTTAGACATTTCAATACTTTTTTCAATTGATTAGAATATATTGATCACTTGTATTATGTCTTAATTCCAGTCCTATTAGGTCTTAAGGGTATTAGGTCTTAAGGTTCTTTGGTCCTATTAGGTCTTAAGGGTCTTAATTCTAGGTCTTATTAGGTCTTATTTGGCCTTAATTAGGTCTTATTACGTCTTAATTAGTTTGTATTAGATCTTAAGGGTCTTAAGGGTCCTAAGGGTCTTAAGGGAATAATTAGGTATTATTATGTCCTATTAGGTATAATTATGTTTTAAGGGTATTAATTACGTATTAATAGGTCTTAATAGGTCATATTAGGTCTTGATTAGGTATTATTAGGTCCTATTAGGTCTTAAAAGGGTCTTAAGCAGTCCTATTAGGTCTTAAGGGTCTTAGGTCCTATTAGGTCTTAATGGTATTAAGGGTCTTAGGTCTTAATGGTCTTGAGGGTATTAGGTCTTAAGGTCTTAGGTCCTATTAGGTCCTATTAGGTCTTAAGGGTCTTAAGGGTCCTATTAGGTCTTAAGGGTCTTAATTCTAGGTCTTATTAGGTCTTAAGGGTCTTAATTAGGTCTTAAGGTCTTAATTAGGTCTTAATTAGGTCTTAAGGGTCTTAATTAGGTCTTATTGGGCCTTAATTAGGTCTTATTAGGTCTTAATTAGGTCTTATTAGGTCTTAAGGGTCTTAAGGGCATAATTAGGTATAATTAGGTATTATTATGTCCTATTAGGTATAATTATGTCTTAAGGGTATTAATTAGGTATTAATAGGTCTTAATAGGTCTTATTAGGTCTTAAGGTTCTTAATTATGTCTTAAGGGTATAATTAGGTATTATTATGTCTTAATTAGGTCTTAAGGGTATTAATTAGGTATTAATAGGTCTTAATAGGTCTTATTAGGTCTTAAGGGTCTTAAGGGTCTTAATTAGGTCTTAATTAGGTCTTAATAGGTCTTAATTAGGTCTTATTAGGTCTTAAGGGTCTTAATTAGGTCTTATTAGGCCTTAAGAGTCTTAATTAGGTCTTAAGGGTCTTAATTTGGTCCTATTAGGTATTAAGTGTCTTAATTAGGTCTTAAGGGTCCTATTATGTCTTAAGGTTCTTAATTAGGTCTTATTAGGTCTTAAGTTGTCTTATTAGGTATTAAGGGTGCTATTATGTCTTATTAGGTCTTAAGGGTCTTAATTATGTCTTATTAGGTCTTAAGGTACTTAAGGGTCTTAATTAGGTCTTAAGAGTATAATTAGGTATCATTATGTTGTATTAGGTATAATTAGTTCTTAAGGGTCTTAATTAGGTCTTAAAGGTCCTATTATGTCCTATTAGGTCTTAAAGGTCCTATTATGTCCTATTAGGTCTTAAGGGTCTTAATTAGGTAGATTATTAGGTCTTAGTGGTCCTATTAGGTCTTAAGGGTCCTATTATGTCTTATTAGGTCTTATTAGGTCTTAAGGGTCTTAATTAGGTCTTAAAGGTCTTAAGGGTCTTAATTAGGTCTTATTAGGTCTTGAGGGTCTTAAGGGTCTTAATTAGGTCTTATTAAGTCTTAAGGGTCATAAGGGTCTTAATTAGGTATTAATAGGTCTTAATAGGTCTTATTAGGTCTTAATAGTCTTAATTAGGTCTTAAGGGTCTTAATTAGGTCTTAAGGGTCTTATTTAAGTCTTAAGGGT